>CM071573.1:79340980-79368480 GCA_036426205.1 Ascaphus truei
ACGGGACTGGGGTACGGGACTGGGGTACGGGACTGGGACTGGGGTACAGGACTGGGACTGGGACTGGGACTGGGGTACGGGACTGGGACTGGGGTACGGGACTGGGACTGGGACACGCGACAGCTTGTGCCGGAAGACCCCGAGAGGTTCTTACTTCACAACTATTCATCCTGTGCAGTGCATGGGGTATCCAACTCCATTCCTCAAAAGGCCACCAACAGGGGATATCCCTGCTTCAGCACAGCTGGCTCAGTCGAAGATGGTTCACCTGTGCTGAAGCAGGGATATCCTGAAAACGTGACCTGTTGGTGGCCCTTGTGGACTGGAGTTGGCCGCCCCTGCACGGTGAGCTTTTTCTCCAGGTTCTGGCACAGTTTGACCCCTTTCTGATGAGACGTACTGCCCCGCTGCTCCCGCGTATTACATCCGCCCCATGCCCAGGCACATACTGCCCCGCTGCTCCCGCGTATTACATCCGCCCCATGCCCAGGCACATACTGCCCCGCTGCTCCCGCGTCTGCTCCCGCGTACTACATCCGCCCCATGCCCAGGCACATACTGCCCGGCATCACTGAGGGACAATGAGACAACTTCCTGAAGGTCAGCAGATCGCCCGCAGGATTATCCCACACAACGCTTTGAGGGCCTAAGGGTGGTAGAGGGACCCAGAGCTGGAAGGGTTAAGCCACCTGGCCTCATTGTTATGCCAATTTGTAGCCCTGCAGAAAGGCCCCAGGACCGGCTTCCATTCAGCCGAGCTCACTTTAAAGCCCCCAATTTCTATGAGACAATAATCTCATCACAGTGGGAAATACCCAGAGCTGCGGCAGCCGCCCGACCAGCCCCAGAGCAGATATCTGGTGGGGGGGAGGGCAACTCCAAGCACTTGTAGTTAAAAAAAGAAAGAAAAAGTCCCTTTTTAGCAACGCTTAATAACAGCATCTGCAATGTAACAAAGTAACAAAGTAACAAAGTAACAAAGTAACAAAGTAACAAAGTAACATCACTTGTTTCAACTAAAAAAATCACAGAGAGGAGAAGCTTTTTTTGTGGGTCACCATAAAGATGGCTGCCTCCCTCCTTGACAACCCAGAGCGCGGGTAACAGCCCAGAGCGCGGGTAACAGCCCAGAGCGCGGGTAACAGCCAACAGCGCGGGTAACAGCCCAGAGCGCGGGTAAACCGCCAATTGAGCGACGGGGTAACAAGCCAGAGAGCGGGTAGCTTTTAACAGGGGCCCAGATGGGGCAGCGGTGGGTGAACAGCCAAGCCAAGCGCGGGTAACAGCCAGAGGCGCGCGGTCCCGATGGTAACAGCCAACAGCGCGGGTGATGGGTAACAGCCAACAGCGCGCGGTAACAGCCCATCAGCACGCGTGGTAAACAGCCTGGAGTGCGTGTGGAGAGAGTGCCCTGCGTCTACTGCGTTAACCACTGCCACGTGCTGTGTGGGGCGCTCATACAGGAGGCTCCGGCCATCACTCTCCAGGGGCCTGTCTAGCGGTCAAATGGGCCAACCCCAACCACCCATAGCTGCTCAGTTACCCAGGAGAAGGTTATCCAGGTGACCTCCCCCTCCTCACACCAAGAGGCCAGGCCTGAACCTCCCCCCCTCACACAAAGAGGCCAGGCTTGAACCTCCTCACAGAAAGAGCAGGCCTGAACCTCCCCTTCTCCACCAAGAGGCCAGGCTGAAACTCCCCCTCCTCACACCAAGAGGCCAGGCCTGAACACTCCCACCTCCCACACCAAGAGGCCAGGCCGAACTCCACTCCTCACACCAAGAGGCCAGGCCTGAACCTCCCCCTCCTCACACAAGAGGCCAAGGCCTGAACCTGCCCCTCCTCACACAGAAGGCCAGGCTCTGAACCTCCCCCCTCCTCACCAAAGAGGCCAGGTGAACCTCCCCCCTCCTCACACGAAGAGGCCAGGCTGAGCCTCCCCTCCTACACCCAAGGCCATGCCTAACCTCCCCTTCCTACACCATAGGCCAGGCCTGAACCCTCCCCCCTCACACCAAGAGGCCAGGCCTGAACCTCCCCCTCCTCACACCAAAGGCCAGGCCTGACCTCCCCCTCCTAACACCCAAGAGGCCAGGCCTGAACCTCCCTTCCTCACACCAAGAGGCCAGGCCTGAATCTTCTGACCAGTTACATACAGCTCGTGTAGTCCTTCATAAAACATACATTGGAGGAGAAACAATGTATGAACTCCTGACCATGTAACACTCTCTCCACAGCCGTTTAATAGGCTATGAAATGTATAATGGGTTTTGAACCACTAAAATGTATGACCACAAGCGTTGTGAATAACCAAAACTGTGCCAAGTACTCATTCCCAGCACACCTGTGAACGCAGCAGCTATTCCAACCCCATGAATGACACAGATACTCTGAAAAGAATTATTACAGTACTTGTGAAAACTTCAATGCTGCCTGTGTGTCTACCAAGGAGAAAGGAAAGGGAACGGTTACAGATTACTTCACTTGGCAACATTTGGTGAGCATTTCGACAATGAAAAAGGATCAGAACTATCCAGTAAGCATCCTGGCACCGCAGGGGTTCGGTAACCACCAGACAACCACCCATTATGCCACTACACTTCCTTGGTACTTTGTAGATTATACATTTCTATGCGCCTTCCAACAATCAACATCCAGGAACACACGTCACTAACCACTCAGCATAGAAGCAACAGATACAAATTCCAACCGTAATGCCTCAGGGACTTTGCATACTGTGACAGTGCCAACCTGGGCACTATTACACACAAACCCCCATGGTAGTCACGCGTCACTGTGACAGTGCCAATCTGGGCACTATTACACACAAACCCCCATGGTAGTCACGCGTCACTGTGACAGTGCCAATGTCTTCACTACAACCAAACCCCCATGGTAGTCACGCGTCACTGTGACAGTGCCAAACCTGGGCACTATTAACACAAACCCCCATGGTAGTCACGCGTCACTGTGACAGTGCCAACACTGGGACTATCACACAAACCCCCCCATGGTAGTCACGCGTCACTGTGACAGTGCCAATCTGGGCACTATTACACACAAACCCCCATGGTAGTCACGCTTTACACTGTGATAGTGACAATCTGGGCACTATTACACACAAACTCCCATGGAAGTCACGCGTCACTGTGATAGTGACAATCTGGGCACTATTAAACACAAACTCCCATTGAAGTCACGCGTCACTGTGATAGTGACAATCTGAGCACTATTACACACAAACTCCCATTGAAGTCACGCGTTACACTGTGATAGTGACAATCTGGGCACTATTACACACAAACCCACATGGTAGTCACGCGTTACTGTGATAGTGACAATCTGGGCACTATTACACACAAACTCCCATGGCAGTCACGCGTTACTGTGATAGTGACAATCTGGGCACTATTACACACAAACTCCCATGGAAGTCACGCGTCACTGTGACAGTGCCAATCAGGGCACTATTACACACAAACTCCCATGGAAGTCACGCGTTACACTGTGATAGTGACAATCTGGGCACTATTACACACAAACTCCCATGGCAGTTATGCGTCACTGTGATAGTGACAATCTGGGCACTATTACACACAAACCCACATGGTAGTCACGCGTTACACTGTGATAGTGATAATCGGGGCACTATTACACACAAACCCCCATGGCAGTTACGCGTCACTGTGATAGTGACAATCTGGGCACTATTACACACAAACTCCCATGGAAGTCACGCGTCACTGTGATAGTGACAAATCTGGGCACTATTACACACAAACCCCCATGGCAGTTATGCGTCACTGTGATAGTGACAATCTGGGACTATTACCCCAAAAACTCCCTGGTAGTACCACGTTACACTGTGATAGTGACAATCTGGGCACTATTACACACAAACTCACATGGAAGTCACGCGTCACTGTTATAGTGGACAGTTGGGCACTATTACACACATACACTCCAATGTAGCTTTCAAGCCGACCAATGTGATAGTGACAATCTGGGCACTATTACACACAAACTCCCATGGCAGTTACGCGTCACTGTGATAGTGACAATCTGGGCACTGTTACACACAAACTCACATGGAAGTCAATGGCAGACACTATGCAATTGTGCCCGGATTGGCAATGTCACTGTTTAATGAATAACCCTGTGGGTGCCTCAGGTCCCACATATGAATACTTGTGCTACTATGTTGCAAAGAGCAAGAACACTTCCTGCTGCATGCCAACATGTGAATACAAATAATGCAATGTGTGTATATATAGACCTTCGTCCCAAAATGTCACTTGGGTGCACTCTCATTGAGACAAATATGAGCGCGGCCCCTCAGATTCTATATCTAAAACAGTAGGGCATGTTTCCGATATCTGAACAGTCACAAAATAACCAGTGCGCAGAGTAAAGCAGTGCCGAGTATTTACAGCATCAAACACTCTTAAAAAAGCAACTGAAGCCTCAACGTCTCTCCAAAGATCACGGCTGATGATCCCAATGAACATGGTAGACCTGTTAAATGGATCACTGTTGGGGGCACCAGACTTGTATTGCCCCCAAGCAGAAGACACTTTGGCTAACTGGAAGTGCAGGAAGATACTCTGCATCACTTTATTGTTTGGTTCTCCAAAAGTTGGGAGAATCCGCTGAAGAATAATCATGATTAAGTATGTTACACGCCAGTCACTCCACACGCAACACAATCATCAATAAGTCGGGAAACAAAAGGAAAAATAGCAGAAACATAGTGGGATGCTCAGACCCTTTAACACTTTCCATGCTGTGGCGTCAACACAATGTCCTACGCTCACCTCCTCATATACCATAGGCTGCAGTACAACGATGCACAATTATCTGCTAAATGGCCTTCATATTTAACTTTTACATCGCCACTAAAAATCCCGCGAACTAAAACCCTCTTCTAACATGCACGATAAAGCCTAAAGACAGAAGGTAGTGCGATAGGCAGGTCTCGGGGGGTAAAGCGCTCTTACTGTATTGTTCATTAAATACAATTGCTGCATCCGGATACAGAACGCTGGCCAATCGGAGACGGGCTGTGTACGTCAATGACGATCCAGTTCGCTTCCTAATTCCCATGTCCTAGCACACTGTGAAAATCACGCAGTGCTCCCGGGAGCACACGGGAGCCCCGGCCAACATTTCGGAGCAGTGAAACCATGCGGATCAAGCATGTACACCCCAAATAACCCACAGCACACAGCCAACAGCCTGGGGCCCTCAATTACTAAACAGTAATGGCTTACACTGTGCATATGAAGTTAACACCGCTATGTGGATCAGGCCCTTAGATTGCTAGCTCTGCTGGGCAGATGCCCCGTGCTCAGTTCCTTGTTTTAGATATGTAAAGTTACCAGGATATACACGATGATCTGTGGATCCCATCTTTTAACGACACCCAGGGATTCAATAATATTGGAGTAGACAGGTAAACGGGGGGGAAGGGGATGAGGGGCGGGGGGGGGGTCATCGTTGTAAGGAAAATAAGTGACATGGCTTTCCTGCTGTGCTTGGACCTGTGGAATGAACCCCCGGGATCTCTACAGACAGATGGGGAGCTGGGGGATTACATGGTCACATATATTCATATTTTATATAGCACAGCATCAAGCTGCTCAAAATACAGGGGCATGATTACAGTAAACAGCCGACAAGGGGCTCACTACACCACAGAGCTTACACTCCACTGCTTGGAAGAAAAAAGTCTAGCATCACATGTACTGGTACCGACCGTGTAGCTGCAAGATCCTTTGCTTAACCCTTCTGCACTAGAGGGGCCTGAAATATTGCAGAGCCCTCCGGTGCTGAACGGGTTAAGTCTGTGTTCCTCTATCATGGCATCATTTCTGCATGCAGTGCCCCTCTTTACCCACAATGCACTATTTCAGAGGCACACACAGTCTATACACAACAGATTCAGAGACTGCTCTCCCCCTCACTCCCCCCCCCCTCCCTCCCTCTTACCCCCCTAGAAGAAAGCTACTTACCCACAAGTTTATTCAAACCAGTCCTGCAGCTCGCTCCCCTCTCCACCCCCTCCGCTCTGCCTGCGCTCCCCGCTCTCTCTCTCTCCTGTTGCAGAGGGGGAACCACATATGTCTCACAGCACTTCCAGGCAACGCAGGCTCCCAACGCAGAACAAAAGCCAGCCAGGCTCCGCTCTCATTTCTGCACAAGGCGGGCACTGTCTCCCCCCCATGCTCCCTCTCTCTCCCTCCTTCCCCTCTAAGGACACCCTACTCTCCCCGTCCCTCGCTCTCCTGCCTGTCCAGCTCCTGCACAACACATCAATTATTAATTGCTTGTCTCCAGATTTCCAGGCAAAACCAATAGCAGATGGGCTGCCTGCTAATGGCTCACTATGTACCAGCCAACTGACTGTGCGCTTCCAGCCTCCAGAGACAATACAGGGAATGTCGTTAAGCCTGCTAACTTCACACATGCCCAGGCAGACACAATGTCACCCCACAGTGCAGCAGCACTGCAGTCTCAGAGCTGCTGGGGAAGCCATCAGCCAGGCTGGGGAGGGAGGGAGGATGGATGGGGACAGGGGGGGTTTTGTCTCACCTCAGCACCATGCGGCACGATTATTCAAGCTTTGCCTTTTCTCCCTCTGTGTCTACAGAGCTTGCTGTTTGCTGTTACACACACACACACATCACACAGCTCCCATTCACACACACACACATACACACACACGGCAGCCTCAGTCAGTTTGCCAGAAGGCAGAGAGCAGAGAGACAGAGGAGGAGGGTGAGGAGGGAGGGGGGGGAGGGGAGAGGGTGTAGAGGGGGGGGAAGAGAGAGAGGGAGGAAGAAAAACCTAAGCAGCTCACATTACAAAACTTACACAGAGGGGAGGTGCCAAGCACAATCCTTTAACCCCTGCACAGCCTGAGGGGTGTCTGGCCGCTAGGAGCCACCCTCGCTGCTTCGTACACTAGGGGGCAGCACAGAGAGGGGAGCAATGCAGATTCTTTAAGGTGTTGGGGGTTTGAAGCAATGAAAATGACAGACCAGCCTCTGCCACCCCCTACCCATACTCCTGTGTGCTCTCAGAATACCTCGGGCTGCAGCTATACTGGACATGCCGAGTACCACCCGGATTTTAAGCTTGGGACCACCCATTCACAGTAGAAACATGCTACAATATAGCACAATACTGCAGCGTTATGTGACCCAGGAAACACAGGGGAACTGGGCAACCCCTCATGTTCTGTTCTGCGCCCGGGGCTTCGCCGTGGTGGGGAGGTCAGGGTTACCGTAATATAACAAGGACTCCCTGCCCCAAAAAGCTTACAATCTAATATAAAAAAAATTGTGCTGAATCAGTTTCCTCAATGTTTACGTCTCTCTGTAAACTATCGCGTACTCCCTGCGAGGCACTATATTAATACAAGTACGATGCACATAACAAGCATTATGTCCCTCTGACATCTGTAGCGGCGCGTTTAGACTGGAATGTACACGTACGGATATATATATATATATATATATATATATATATATATATATACACACACACACACACACACACACACACTATATAGGTACAAAATTATTGCGTCAACTTGCTGACCCTCAGTGCTCATCACAAAATATCCCCTCCCCGCCTTCCAACATCAGCAAGAAAAGGAATACTGTATGTTCAGGTTACTGTGGGGGTAACCCCTTCAATGCACGAGCAACGTGATTATAGATCCTCAGGCGGTGAAGTGGTTAAAGGGCAGAGAGGGATCAGATCTGTGTGTGTTGGTTCTGAAATATGGTCTAATTTCTCACAGAAGGAAATCTTTCCCCCCCTCCCCTCCCCAATAATAATATGTTCTCTGTGTGTGTGGGGGGGGGGGGGGTTTACTGGGTCCTGGAAGGAATATAGCAGGCACAGAAGGATATAAGAAGAATCACACAATGTGGATGTAGTAGACTGAGTCACTGTTCACACCATTATAAACTATTTAATATACTCTGAGGGAGCAGGGACCCTGAGCCAAGCCCAAGAGCTGACAATCAATGTTAACATCTAGCTTTCTATTACATTAACGCTTTCAGAACTTGCGATGCATTACGTAGAATCGTCTGGCAATAAAAGTGTTCTTTTTTTTTTTCCTAGCCCCCCCCCCCCCCCCCCCACTTTTTAAGGCATGTGCAATATTATAACCCATTCACATAAAGCAGTATACACCTTGCTACCATCACGGGAACCGTGCGTCCAGCGCAGAGAACGGTACCTTATGGGTAAAGAACTGTCGAGGATGGACGTAGCCCGCGGTGTGCTTCCATGAGCAGGTCACGTATCTCCTAGTGCCTCAATATTAAAAACAGCATTAGGTATGCCATGTGCCCGTATTACTGCGCTATGTACAGTGCTGAAGACATGATCAGTCGTATGCAAGAATATGGAAAGCACAATATATATGTAAAATATATAAATTATCAAAAGGTGAAATCCCTCATAGCCAACACAAAAAACCCCATAACATTCACCAATATGACTGTCTTGCGTAAACAGATCAAAGTGGATTTTATGCACAAAATCATGTTCTGAAGGGCTCCTGAATAGAAAAGTTCTTATTAATCAATAATTTCCCCCCCCACCCCCCCCCTCACCAGATGCCCAATGACAAAAAGGGATGCCGAGAGGGGGCTTTACCTGTGCAAACTCTTGTTGAACACAGTGATAGACAAAAGGGGGCAGCTAGAGGCAATAACCCCCCTCCAAGTCTCAGCTCCCCGTGATTAGAAACTAGCATTACACATGATATTAACTGACTTACAGTAAAAGGACGAGGCCAGTAAAAACCCCCATTGGTACTAGAAGGGACTGCCGCTATAAAGAGACATACACACGTCACACCGGAACCCAACCACCCGTCCAGGACACGGGGTACTGACCTAGGGGACTATATGGATGCTGTATTTATAGGTAACAATGTGACAGGGGACTCTGCTGTTCTGTTTATAAACGTCTCCCTCCAGTGGTTGAAATGAAGAGCTACACTTCAGTGCATGTAATGATTGACATCTCTGCTTTCCCATCAGCTGTACACATTTTGCTATATGCACAGTACATCTCCCTGGGGTGTGTTGCAGTGGTTACGTGTTGGTATTGGGTACATAATGTGGTTTACGCTCACTCTGACCCCTATTCAGTAGGCTGCTAAAGTCCTTAAATCCTTGGTCGGTTAAGATTTAAGCCCCAGTCATCAGACAGAACCTCCTGGAAAAACCTCCCCCCCCCCCCCCTCGCCTCCCCGCCCGCCCCGCCTCGCCCCCCCCCGGTGGTGGGTGCATGAATGCCTCGAAGTATAACAGTATTGTATATAAGTTTCATTGATAAGTGCTTAAGAATAAAAGCAAGATATTATTATTATTACTGCCATGTTTGATGAAGAAATATTTCGGGCTTTGTGAGCCCGAATGGCAGACTTCCGCCACGTACCCCGACACCCCTATGCAATAATTAGATTGCATGCTTATGAGGCAGAGATTCATGTTGTCTATTATTTTAATAAAGCCCGTGACGCGGTGCACCCCTCACTATTAGCACGTATTTATTACATGCCTCTCTCTGTTTACAGCGAGTCCCACTTTGATATGATGATTATAGGGTTTGGAAACCTTCTTCCCGGCCTATTTCACGCAGTATGTTGTGTTGGCGCAGAGGCGCACACACCTCCCCGTTTCATTCTTCCCTCGGTGAACTGGTCTGGGTGACTCACTCGCATGGGTCTGGTTTATCCAGTTTTGGGTTGGATGCTACAATTTCTAAATCCCTCCAGGACAGGCATCAGGATCTTCCAGCACCGACGGGGAGATGCCGGCCCACTCTTAACAAACGCCTTTGGCTATGTAACTATGTTACCAGTGAATGCATCACAGCTACAAGTCGCACCATTAATTACATCTAAATAATATATTAACCCATTCGCCCAGGGGTGGGCAACTCCAGTCGTCAAGGGCCACCAACAGGTCAGGTTGCGTCAGCACAGTGGCTAAATCAGTCCCAGCTTCAGCACAGGTGGATCAATCTGTGGCTTCAACTGAGCCACCTGTGCTGAAGCAGGGATATTCTGAAAACCTGACCTATTGGTGGCCCTTGAGGACTGGAGATGTCCGCCCCTGCATTAGCCGTTAGGGCCCTGAAACAATGCTCTGGATAATACTATAGGAAAGAGGATACATGCTTTTCCTGCCACATTTCTTTCATTAAAGCAGAATTGTTTTTTTGTTGTTTTTGCCTCCAGTTCTAGCACCTTTCTCGCTACGGAAAAAAAATACAACACACACACACACACACACACACACACACACACACACACACACACATACACACACACACACACACACACACACACACAATTCAACGAAACACAAATTGATCCGATAGGTAAGCAGGCCCCTGCTCTAAGGAGCTTGCAATCTAAGACATACTGGTTTCCCAGCGTTCGCAATGACTCACACACCGTCATTGCAATTGCTAGTTCTGTGAAAGCAGCAGCGCTCATAACTTTTTATAATGTGTTTAAATGATAGAAACACACCCACCCACCCACGAAAACAACACACGGACCCTTTTTAATAGGTCTTAGGGTGTAACCCTGGAGTCGCTGCTCCCCTAAAGGTTTATATACATATGGGGCAGCTGGGTGTTGACCATATGGATTATACTGCACTCTTCTACCATTAATGGAAATGTGTAAGGTACAGCACCGTCACATGGCAGGCGGGGACCTCAAGGAATGCTGGGAAAGGACCATTTTCCAGCTAAGGCACCGTATATATATATATATATATAACAGCTGTAGGTTTCCCGTGGGAGGAACTACAACCCTTTGCAAGCACCATATAGATTAGAAGGCATTCTTATTGCCCAAGAGCTTACAATCACATTCAGTGCCCTGTGCACGAGGGAGCTGGAACCAAACTTTATTCTTCTACTTCAAAGGCTAGTATTTTAATTCCAGTGCTGCCAGGTGGCACGGCAAAGCATTGCTGGCAGAAAGAGGGTTACATACTCGTTACTCTCTTATCACATGTACCACACAAAGAACGACAGCACTTTGTCCACTGACCATTTCTGATCATCAGATTTGATGTGGTGTTTATAGTGCTGGCAGTAGGCCTCTAACCCAAGGAACTTACAATCAAATGTGCTGGCTTGGCGTAAAGTAACTTGCCAGCGATGATCTTAGTCTCACTGTAGGCCAATGTCCCATTTACCCCTTTCCCCCCCAATAATAGATTAAATACATTCAATATATTTGCTCTTCGTTCACTTGGCCCTATATAAACTATATACATTATACAAAAGTGCAGCCTGGCTTAATAACATATGGTGCTGTAATTAAGGGGAAATGCTCCTCTGTGTAACATCCTTACCACTGCCTGTTTAATAAATTACAATGCTGAAGTAAGTAGGGCTGGGCCGCACATACTGGCAGCCATTTTTAAACGCTGCCGCAAAAAAAAGTTTCACATGGAGATTTCCCCAATGTAGAGGAGGATTTCACGAGAGAGAGAGAGAGAGAGAGAGAGAGAGAGAGAGAGAGAGAGAGACAATGGCCATTAACCCCGTCACTGCAGCCGAGCAATGCGTTGCTGGCACGATCTGGCAGTGAATGGGTTTCTATCTGCTGTAGCCCCGAATACTGGCTGCTCTCTGCAGACTGGGAAGTCATCCAGAAGTATGGCCGAAAGATTATACACTACAGTATGACCTGGGCATTTCCACATCTGTCACTGCTAAAAGGATAATTTGCCTGGTCCCCAGCGGCAGGGGGAGAGCTGGCCCTTTAAATGATTTATAACCCAGATACATGGTTTCAGCACACACACACACACACACACACACATCACCCCACACACCACACACACAACCCCACACACACGGTTCAGTCAGGCCAAACTACTCTTCTCCTTCATCCAATCCCATTACTGCATTAGGAGGAGTGGGGGGTGAGGAGAAAAGAATTTTTACAACCTCTTCATGCCAAGGGATAGTTAATACAGCCTTGTCCTTCTGTTGGGCAGCCGAAACCTCGTTCTTCCCCGATGGGCAATCCCTGGCGAAAGAGCTGACACCGTCAGATAGCTGTGAGAGTGTTAGCCAATAGTGGCCTGGCCCCCGTGCACCACAACCACACACACAACCACGCACTGATAGGAGGAGTAGTGACCCAGTTTGAGATATGCCCGCTGCCTTGCTTCACCGCAATACCATGGCAACATCCTCAGCAACTGGCTGTGCAGCTAACGGCAAAATTAAACCAATAAAACCACAACTAGATACAAGCTAAAAAAGGCGTGGAAGAATCCCGTCCAGGCAACACTGCGGCACCCTCGTGTTTTCAATGCAATGCAGCGCCACATGGCAGGCAAGGGTTTCACCTTACACAGTGGCTGGAACCATCGACCAAGATCCGTAACAATGGGCACATGAGGGTTACGTGTGTCAAGTGGGGTCCAGTTTTTCTGCAGAGCCGGTGCAGCCCTGCAAGGGTTAATTTTTAGTAGTGCTGAAACACACACACCCAGCCAGCATTGCACCGAAACAAATGTAGGCCCGGGAAGGGCCAGGGCCAAAAAAACGAGGGGTCCCCCCCCCCACTCCGCCTCCCCCACACCCCACTAATGTCAGGAAATTCATATACACTAATAAACCAATTTTTATCAACATTGAATTAATATTACCAAACCCATCATATTCTTTCTCACATCACAAGCCTTCCTATCATTATACCAGAAACAAACAGCATATTATATAAATCCCATAAAAGCAGCAATTAGTAGAATTATTTCGCTTTTAAGCTGCGTTGATCGACCTTCATCCCGCACCTTCCCTGACAGGATTAAGGTGCGTGGGGGTAGTGGTCTGGGGGGGAGGGGGGGGGGACGCGAGGGGGGGGAGGGAAAATGGCGTTTTGGTCAAAACGGCT
The DNA here is from genome assembly GCA_036426205.1 of Ascaphus truei. Lineage (NCBI taxonomy): Eukaryota > Metazoa > Chordata > Amphibia > Anura > Ascaphidae > Ascaphus > Ascaphus truei. The sequence continues at coordinate 79,353,942 of CM071573.1, forward strand.
GCCAGTCATCATAAGGAGATATCCAGACCCCCACCTGAGTATCCAGGGATAAAAAGCGCAAGGATGGCACCTCCTCCTGCGGGACCTTCACCAGGGGGACAGGAGACGGGAACGGGCAGCGCAGCACTCACAGAGCTGAGGCCATGGTAAGACTCCCGCTGCACTCCCACTGTGACCTAGTTAGCAGGGAATTCCTGTGGGTGTAGCTAAATCCTCCAGGTAACTCGACATGTTTTTCAGTCTGGTTTTTTGTAAACACCTTCTTTTTTTAATTTTTCTTCTTTCTACTTCTTTCCGACAACAAGGTGAGAACCAGAAGAGGAATTGGGCCCGTTAGAAGAGAAATGAACTGGAACCGGCGTCTGCAGGGAGTACTCAATTTTGCACACTGCAGCAGAACAGAGATGCAAGCCGTCTTCCGCGCGGTGCTGGCTACACCCAGCGCCTAGCAACCTGTGCTTGCACACAAACACTGTTCGTGCTAAACATATATATGATCGGCGATGGCGCGGATGGTGCAGTGTGTTCTACTCTCGAGGGGTCTTTCTATGTTAAAATTATACGGCATAACACCGGCAGTATACACAGCACTGTGCAAAGCACAATACCCATACAAAGTTTCACAGGCACATGCACCAAACACATCACCAAAGAGAAGGCAGCCGCCTTGATGTACCTAGGTTTAACCCATTTACTGCCGTACTGTGCGCTCTACAGTGAGCCGTTAGTTTAGTACAGCACGAATGCATATTCTCACTTGTGGATGTATCCAATTTCCCTGCAATTGTGTTAACAGTGTCTCTGGCATTGTTGTGTAACAGTGGTCCTCTGCATTGTGTGTAACAGTGTCTCTGCATTGTGTGTAACAGTGTCTCCGCATTGTGTATAACAGTGTCTCTGCATTGTGTGTAACAGTTCCTCTGCATGGTGTGTAACAGTGTCTCTGCATGTGTGTAACAGTGTCTGACAGGGTGTGTAACAGTGTCTCTGCATGTGTGGTGTAACAGTTGTCTCCGCATTGTGTGGATACAGTCTCTATTGGTGTTAAATGCTCTGCAAAATTGTGTGTACCAGTCCCGATGGTTAACGTCGTGCATTGTGTGTACAGTGTCTCTGCATTGTGTGTAACAGATGTCCTGCATGGTGTGTAATGCCGCCTCGAGGGTGTAAATCTCATGCATGGTGTGTAACACGTGTCTCTGCATGGTGTGTAACATGTCTCTGCTGTGTGTGTAACATGTCCATGGTACGTGTCCCTCCGCATTGTGTGTAACAGTGTCTCCGCATGGTGTGTAACAGTGTCTCTGCTGGTGTTTCCAGTGTCCTCTGCATGTGTTGTAACAGTGTCCTCTGCATGGTGGTGTTAACAGTGTCCTCTGCTTGGGTGTAGAAGTGCTCGAGTGTCTGCTCGGCATTGTGTGTAACAGTGTCTCCTCATGCTTACAGTGTCTCATGTAGGTACCAGTGTCTCTGCATTGTGTGTAACATTTCTCTGCAGTTGTGTGTACATCCTTGCATGTGTGGTAGTGTCTCGCATTGTGTTAACAGGCTTCGTGCAGTGTACAGTGTCTCTGTGTCTGTTGTAACAGGCTCTCTGCATTGATGTGTAACAGTGTCTCTGCAATTGTAGTGTCCGGAATCTTCTCTGCATTGGGTGTAAACCAGTGGCTCTAGGCATTTTGTGTAACAGGCCTCTCCTCTACACCAAAATATAAAAACTAAAACACAAAACACAAAACACAAACTACCACAAACAATAAAACTCTAAGCAACAAAATAACAAACAAACACTACCCACAACAACATCTCTAAACAATACAACACTAAGAACACCCCAACAAATACACACACAAAAAATCTACACACACAAGCACAAACCAAAAACCACACAACCCCTCTTGCGTGCAATCCAAAAATTACACATAATCCACACACCAACTAACCCCCACCCCCCCTACGTAACCCTCCCCCCCCACCCTCCAACCACCTACCCCAACACCCCAACATCTCCCCACACCCCGCTCCCCCCCACCCACTCACACACCCCCACAAGACAGAAACCCCCAACTTCATGCCACCCTCCACCCCACCCCGACAGACCCACCCCCAATCCCCCCCCCCCCACTCTCCCCCAACCCGCACCCCCAAACATCCCCCCCCTCCCCCCCCATCACAAGATACCAAACCAACCCCGCGCTCACCCCCCCACCCCTCACAGTCTCACTCCGCCAACCACCCACCGCCAATCATACCCAGCATTCACAAACCAACCCAGCAACCCCCCTCCCACCCTCGCCCCCCCGGGACCCCCAAAAGCCACCCCCCTCCCTGCCCTCCAAAACCACCGCCCCTATACCCCGCTCCCCCACATACAACCCCCCACATCCCCCCCATACACGCCCAGAAGTAGACCCGCCCGCCCCACCCCCCATAAACCAAAAGGAACGACAGGCCAGCACTCAGCGTTACCCCCAACACCGCTAAGTCCCCACCTGCACCCCCCCCCCCAGACTACAAGTGTCAAAGAACGCCCAATCAACCGACCTAACCCCCCACCCACCCTCACCCCCCCCCCCCCCCCTACCCGCCCCCGTGACACGTCCCACACCAGTTCGGCTGCCCTACCTCTGCTACCCCAGGTGAATCACACACCATACCGCCGCCCCGACTAACTCTTTCCCCCAACACAACCAACCCCACCCCTACACCCCCCACACCGACCTCCACGACGGAAGAAACGATCCCCAATTACACTTTCACCCCCCTAGCCAGCCCACCCCTACCCCCCCCACACCACCTCCCACCACGCCCCACCACCCCTCGCCGCGCCCCCACCTCCCCTATAGCCCCCCGCCACCAACACCAACAAAGAAATCATACGCCCCGCCCCACACTAAACAACGACCCCACAATCCACTGAACCCCACAAACCTTCCCCAACCGCCAAAAAAACAGAAGAACACAGCACCCGCAAGCCAATCGGAGGCGCCCTCTCTTTCACACTCTCCTCATACCCCACCACCCGCCTCTCCCCCCCCCTCTACTTCGCCCCCTCACGCCCCCCCGACACCCGCCCGCGCCCCGCTCCCCCACCCCGACCCACCCCCCCCACTCACCCCCACTCCTGCCCACCGGGTCCCGCCATCAAACGTAGCCCCCCTACCGAACCCCCCCCTACTCACCCCCCCATCTTCCATGTTCACCCACACCCACCAGAACCTGAACCCCGCCCCCCCCCCCCAAACGCTCCCACCAGGGGAAACACTACCTGGTGGACACCGTCCCGAGCCCCCCCCACATACAATATACCGGAACACGGTCAACCCTCCTCCACATAAAGACAAGTCACCCACAACCCCCACAAATCACCGTGCCCGCTGCCTCACGCATAAGAACACCCGCCCCCCCCACCCCCCCCAGTCCCTCCCCCCCCCCACCCCTGGTGATGATGTGCCCAACACCAAGCCACCTCCCCCAATCATCCATCCTTAACCCGCCACCAACCCACGCACCCCCCGCACCACACAGACAAACGCCTCCCCAATGCAAACCCTACCCAACACACCCCGGCACCCCGGAACAACATGCACCACGACAAATCCACCCCAACCCAGAGGATACACCGCACCAACACTAAATGACAGCAAAGACCCCAAAAAAAGACAAAAGAACAAACTCAATAGCCCCTCTCCTAAAAAGCCACTCAAAACCCCGCACCATCCCGCGAACAGCCGAACCCCCCGCCGCCCATCCCCCCACCCGTCCCCAAACCGGCATTTCAAACGGTCCCCACAACGTCCCCCCCGTGCTCGCACTCCATCAATCCCCACGACACGCAACGCATTGCCCCACCTCACTCCCCGATTTCCAACCCCCCGACCCAGATACCCCCACTAACACCGCCCCCTCCCACCACCCCACGAGTAGAACCCCACCGATTACCTCCCTCTGCCATCATGCTAAAAGAAAAGACAAAAAACGCCATGGTTGTGTTAACCTTGGTCCATCTGCATTGTGTGTAACAGTGTCTCCGCATTGTGTGTAACAGTGTCTCTGTATTGTATTCCAGCGCGGAGATGAAGATGGATGTCTCACTGAACTATTATTCCTGGGAAATATTTGGTACACAGAGAACGAATAAGGCCGGATTATACAGAGGGAACCCCGTCCCTACGAGATGGGCCGGTAACACACCTAAGACTTTTAATTAACACATAAAAACCAGTGTGCGCTTACATTTTCCAGTTCATCAGTTTGTGCTAAGTACAAATAGCTGACACATAAATACACTGGCATGCTGGGTCCGCATTCCCTGCAGGACCGCCGGCCTCTAATCCGGGGGATATTTTTAGCCCGCTTGGATAGGACTCGGCCTGTGTTTATCTGAATGTAGTAGCATGCGGCTTACAAAGTCACATCACCACTGCAGGAGTTAAGCTATCATCCGATGCATTTCCCTGTAAGGCAGCGATCCTATTAAAAAAAAAAATTTGAACCTCGAGGCCGGCACCGTGGAAATCTGGGATCTTCCCGTTCCCTTTTTCCGAGACTTTATTTTGTGGCAGTTTTAACGCCTGTTTTTGATTTCACCAGAGGTTACCAAAACATTTTCTGCGCGCATAGCAGGTGCAAACGGCAGCGGGTATTTTAAAGGAGCTTTTTTTTTTTTTTTTTTTATAAAGGACATTAAATCTTTAGAGTACAGGGGTGGATATCTCCAGCTGTCAAGGACCACCAACAGGTCAGGTTTTCAGGGTATCCCTGCTTCAGCACATGTGGCTCAATCGCCACCACATGTGCTGAAGCAGGGATATCCCAAATACCTGCCCTGTTGGTGGCAGTTGAGGACTGGGGTTGGCCACCCTTGAAGTCCAGTATTTAAACTGTGCAGCAGCACTGAAGACAATAGATCTATACTAGAATGTAAATCTATAGGTGTCTGTATAGAGGTTCTGTGTAAGTAGAAGGGATTGCTGCCTTTTATTTGACTTCCCCCCCCCCCTATATCTGCCCAAATCCCACAGATCACTAACATTTACTGCAGATGAAAGCAGCTCTGGTGATCTCGTGGCCACGGAAGGACCGTTGCACTTAAGTGCCATGGTTAGTATGGCACTGAAAGGGTTACTACGGACCCCTTCATGTATACAAACAGCAGTTGAAAGGCAAGGCGTCCCAAGCCCCCCTTCAGCACAGAAGGGGTTAATGCGGGTAGGTGATGACACAAGAACGCTTGTAGGACGCGATGAGAAGGGAGGGACCCCCATCGCGCATAGCTGGAGTGGGCCCCGGGAACGGTGACTTTCTGTTCCACGTGTCGATGCTGCTCGGGGTAAGAGGTAGCAACCCCCCCTCTCCCACCGGTCTCAGCCTGCTAGAGGCGCCCAATGAGGAGTTTAGGATCTGGGGGCCCGAGGCAGTGCCAGTTATTGGGCAGAGAAAGCCAGGGGCAGCATTGTGAGCTCCGTGTCTTGGGTTTGCAGCCGGCATGAACTGTTCTCTGGTGCTGAACCAAAGTAAGAAGGGATACATTGCAAACAGCAACCCATGTTCTGCAGCTCCCTGTGCAGCAATTCCGGTGTGGTGCGCGCGCGCACACACACACACACACACACACACACACACACACCTCTCTCTAATTGCGGGGCCCAGCCCTGCTCACCTCGCGCCTCTGTGCTTTTGTCAGGGATAATATCTCGCAGTTATTAACACACAAAAAAAACCTTCCTGGATCCAATACTGAGCACAGTGTGATGCAAGGCAGCCATTCTCTGCGCACACCGTCACGTCACTATTCTTATTTGGGGCCGTATGGGTTTAGGGAGGGGTACTCCACAAACAGGTCAGGTTTTCAGGATATTCAAGCTTCAGCACAACGACAGAGCCTCTGATTGAGCCACCAGTGCTGAAGCAGGGACTGATTGAGCCACCTGTGCTGAAGAAGGAAGCGATAGAGCCAACTGTGCTGAAGCTGAGATATCCTGAAAATCTGATCTGTTGGGGGGGCGGGGGGGGGCTTGAGGACTGGAGTTGAGCCCCCTGGGTTTAGGTCGCGATAACATTGGTTTTCCAACTAATTTCCTAGGGCTCCGCTGGAGGTAGCCAGGGGTTCTACAAGGAAAGTTATATATGTTCATATATAATATATTTTTATAGATTTTGCCCTTGAAGACATCATGTATTAATTACTATAAAAATTCATATGGTAACGATGTGGGTTCTATATCATAGAAAGCTTTGTTTTTCAAAGATATCAGAGCTACCACAGCAATAATCATTTCATGTGTCACGTACCGCACAGCTGTGAGCGCGTGACCCGCACACGGGACAGGGGTTAATACAACGCTCTCCAGCTGGCCCACTTTTCACCTTCACAAAAGGTCCCTCAAATGGACACCATCTCCCCTCAATCCGTCCCAATAATGCATCTGTCACGAACAGCGCAGAAGCGAGCGCGTGACTTAGATATGCAACCAGGGTTAATACACACGGCTACTCACGCCAACTCATAGTTACATAGTAGATGAGGTTGAAAAAAAAGACATACGTCCATCAAGTTCCACCTATATGCTCACCTTTTTCCTGCGCAAGGTACTTTCAATAAGTTAATATTAACACCTTCACTCAATTACAATCATATCTATCCACTGCCACCACCCCAGAAATATGCTAATAAAATATGCAAATAAAAATATATATATACACACCAGGGTCTAAGGTCCCTGATTATTCTAGATAAAAAAAACTACATGTACATATAAGAGTAGGCAGGGGGTCAGCAAAATACAGATTACTTTTTAGGGGTTCTGCAGTTGATACAAGGTTCAAACCAACTGCTCCCTAATATCCCTGTCGCTGACCCGTTAACGCTTCCTGCGAGTCTCGCGGATTTGGAGTCGGTCTCGCTGGCTTGTAGCCGCAACGTCTCAGACTTTCGTCTCACTGATCACAATCACAACTTTTCCCTTTCAATGCCTTTTTTTGGGGGGGTCCAGAATTCTCAAATTGCCAATTTCTGCCTTTAGGAGGTGGCTGCTGTGATTGCAAAGCCTTGCACTCCCCTGCGGCTGGACAGGAGTTAGGTTGCCTCTTATGTAGCTGGAGAGCCAACTGGGCGTTTTATTTTTACGAGCCCTGAATGGGGGATAATGTATTTTCCCTCTGTGTGAATCAATGAATCTGCCCTTTCGCTCCCCACCGCCCCTCTCTACCCCCCCCCCCCCCCACACCCCTGCTCTGCCTCCCACCCCACCTCCCCCCCCCCCCCCAACACCTCCCCTATCCCTGGAATTCCTTGAGCCTTTCCAAGCAAACAAACAGCCTGGAATGTGACATTATCACTGGTGGAGGGGAGGGGAGTGTATGGCTGTAATGGAATCCCTACATTATTATCCACACCTCCACTCTTAGACAGGAGCAGCGCACGCAGCCAGGAGGCTCTCGGATGAGAAAGTCATTCTCTTGCAGGGAATAATTGCTTGGGTTTGGCTCAGTGGTGCAGTGGGTTGCAGTCTGGAGCGCTTGGTGTTGGGTTTACACAGGAGTACATCTGCACCCAATTATCCAGATGGCTTTAGTCCCTCCCCTGCTAAGCCTCCCACTGCTCCAGACAGCAAGCTCTCAAGGGCAATAGGTTAACCCCTTTCACTGCCAGGCGGGCCTGCAACACATTGCTTGGCTTTGAAGGTTAGCCCTAGTGCTGCTGGAAGAACCTGCAAGGTGTCAGCGCCCGCAGGGCAGTACTTGTAAGCCTATCCCCTTGGCTGCCAGTGGACGCCAATGCAATATACGTCTCAGGATCCTGTGGCAGTAAATATGCACTACTAATTACTTATACCACTGACGGTGTACACAGCAGCTGTACAGAGAACCTTGCAGCCACGGCGAGTCCCTGCCCCGAAGTGCTGCCAATCTCATTTTTGGTGCCCGTGTCACCGGGAGATAAAAGGGACTTGGCTAAGGTCACACACTGGCACTTGATGTGGGTTCACCCACTTCAGTGGCAGCGTTTAACACGAAGTTACCGCTTGAGCTCTTAAAAAGAGAAGAATTGGGAAGACGACGCCATTGTTTTCTTCCGTTCATCCTGCCTACTACATATGTCGGGCTGGAAGATCAGGGGTTAATGAACCAATCAGTACTACAACATGCAGGGTATCGCTAACCCTGCACACCCGGAAAGTGCCTCTGCACGAGAGAGAGCCAGAGAGAGAACGAGAGACAGAGAGATATATATGTTAATATGTATATAATATATTTAAGTTAAGTTATGGTGGGTGAAAAAAACAACAAGAAACCGCCACCGTATAGCATATAGCAAATAAAAAGATCACTTGTGAGCACATTCACATGTCTTAGGCTGCGCTTATAGCGATGCGACGTCGCGGCAAAACAAATGTATTGCCGCCGTCGCGTGCATTTGTAGTAAGTGCGACACGACGGAGCGGCGCGAATTTCTGGAGCTGGTCAAATTAGATTTTTCAGAGGCTGTCGCCACATGTGACAGCCCCTGAACCAATCAAAGACCTGGACGCCCGCAACGTTGCTGGAAAGCGAATTAAAACTTTCGCTAGCAGCAACGTCATCCGTTGCGCGCACTATAAACGCGGCCTTAGGCAGGTCTGCAACCCTGCCTTTCACCATTATCCCCAGCATATAGTGCTTCCACTGCAGCAAGGGATTCTGGGAAATGACATGCAAATGAGCACACATTGTGTCACCATTTGCTCCCTGAACAAGGTAACAATGGTTTTTCAGACAAAAGGTGACACAATGTGTGCTCATTTGCATGTCATTCCCAGATCCCTTGCTGCAGTGGAAAGCACTGTATGCTGGGGGATAATGGCGAAGGCAGGTTTGCAGACCTGCCTAGACATGTGAATATGCTCACAAGTGAACTTTATTTGCTATATGCAATACAAGAGAGAAGAGAGAGCGAAGAGAGAGCGAAAGAGAGAGAGAGAGAGAGATAGAGACAGCAACCCAAGCGCAGCAAGCAGCAACATAAGACGCAAGCAAGCAGACTGCGGCACAGCTAAGCACATAAGCAGAAGCAGTATCAGCAGCAGTAGTAATCAGCAGTAGTAATCAGCAGCAGCAGTAGTAATCAGCAGCAGCAGTAGTAATCAGACAGTATATCAGCAGCGAAGTAGTTAGTACAGATCAGCAGCAGTAGTATCAGCAGCAAGTAACAGGCTCTTTGAGCAAAGTATCACGGGAAACAGTGAGTAACTACAAAGAGGATCTTCATCACCAAGACCAGTAAAAGTGGTACTGAAGCCTTTGCGAAGCACAGGCCTGCCACGGTACCACACCAACCCCCATGAGCTCCAGCGTTGCGTGCTAGCACATATACCAGGGTTCTCTCTGACACAGGCCTGCCACGGTCCCACACCCAACCCCCATGAGCTCCAGCGTTACGTGCTAGCACATATACCAGGGTTTCTCTGACCAGGCCTGCATGGTACCACCACCAACCCCCATGAGCTCCAGCGTTGCCTGCTAGCACAATACCAGGATTCTCTCTGACACAGGCTGCACTCGGTACACACAAACACCCATGAGCTCCAGCGTTGCGGCGTAGCACTATACCAGGGTTCTCTCTGACAAATAGGCTGCAACGGTACCACACCAACCCCATGAGCTCCAGCGTACATGTTTGGGACATATACAGGGTTCTCTCTGACACAGGCCTGCCACGTACACACCAACCCCAATGACTCCAGCGTTTACGTGCTAGCACATATACCAGGTTCTGACCACAGAGAATGCATGGTACCACACCAACCCCCATGAGCTCAGCGTTACGTGCTAGCACATATTAAACAGGGTTTCTCTGACACAGCCTGCCATGGTACCCAACCAACCCCCATGAGCTCCAGCGTTACGTGCTAGCACATATACAGGATTCTGACACAGGCTGCCACTGGTCCTGGTACCACACCAACCCCCTGAAGCTCCAGCGTTACGTGCTGCTAGCACATATACCAGGGTTCTCTGTGACACAGGCTGCCCGGCCCCTGGTACCACACCAACCCCCATGAGCTCCAGCGTTACGTGCTAGCACATATACCAGGGTTCTCTCTGACACAGGCCTGCCACGGTACCACACCAACCCCCATGAGCTCCAGCGTTACATGTTAGCACATATACCAGGGTTCTCTGTGACACAGGCCTGCCACGGTACCACACCAACCCCCATGAGCTCCAGCGTTACATGTTGGGACACATATACCAGGATTCTCTGACACAGGCCTGCCACGGTACCACACCAACCCCCATGAGCTCCAGCGTTGCGTGCTAGCACATAAACCAGGTTTCTTTATGAACAAGGCCTGCACACGGTACCACACTACCCACATGAGCTCCAGCGTTGTGCTAGCACATTATCACAGGTTCTTTATGAACACAGGCCTGCCACGGTACCAACCAACCCCCATGAGCTCAGCTTTACGTGCAAGCCACACTACCAGGGTTCTCTCGACACAAGGCCTGCCACGGTACCACACCAACCCCATGAGCTCCAGCGTTGCGTGCTAGCACTATACAGGGTTCTCTGACAAGGCCTGCCAAGGTACCCGGCACACACCAACCCCCATTAGCTCCAGGTTACGTGCAGCACATATACCAGGGTTCTCTCTGACACAGGCTGCACGTACCACACCACACCCCATGAGCTCCAGCGGTTACGTGCTAGCACATATACCAGGATTTCTGACACAGGCTGCCACTGGTACCACACCAACCCCCATGAGCCCAGCTTTACGTGCAAGCAATATACCACTGGTCTTCTGACACAGCGTGCCAGGTACCACACAACCCCATGAGCTCGCGCCTGGTGCTAGCACATATACACAGGTGTTCTGACACAGGCCTGCCACGGTACCAACACCAACCCCATGAGCTCAGCGTGCGTGTAGCACATATACCAGGGTCTCTTATGACACAGGCCTGCCACGGTACCACAACCAACCCCCATGAGCTCAGCGTTACGTTGCCAAGACACATTATACCAGGTTCTCTCTGACACGGCCTGCCACCCGGTACCACAACCCAACCACCCCATGAGCTCCAGCGTTACGTGCAGCCATATACCTGGGTTCCTCTGACAACAGGCCTGCCACGGTACCACACCAACCCCCATGAGCTCAGCGTTACGTGCTAGCACATATACCAGGATTCTCTGACACAGGCCTGCCACGGTACCACACCAACCCCCATGAGCTCCAGCGTTACATGTTGGGACATATACCAGGGTTCTCTGACACAGGCCTGCCACGGTACCACACCAACCCCCATGAGCTCCAGCGTTACGTGCAAGCACATATACCAGGGTTCTCTCTGACACAGGCCTGCCACGGTACCACACCAACCCCATGAGCTCCAGCGTTACGGTGCAGCAACATATACCAGGATTCTCTGACACAGGCCTGCCACGGTACCACACCAACCCCCATGAGCTCCAGCGTTACGTGTTGGGACATATACCAGGGTTCTCTCTGACACAGAGCTGTCAGGGGTAATATAAGACTCTCCAGCACGTAGGATTGCGCAGCGCTGGGGTTGCACTGTAAGTCTAACACGGGTACTGTGCTGATCCTCAACCAGCGAGGTTCGCTGTGATGGTTTAAGAGTTGTGTTTCTATCTGTTCTATTGTTCATAAAATTGTTATAACTCCCCTGGTGTTGTGCCCGGTTTGTCTGACATATGATCACGTGCTCAGCTGGTAAATACACGCAGCACTAACGGGGGGGTAGAAATCAGGCGCCCGCATCAGCAAGAAACAGATTAGTCTGAGGGTTTACAAATATATGTGTGTGTGTGTGTGTATGTGTGTTTATGTGTGTGTGTGTGTGTATATGTGTGTGTATGTATGTGTGTGTATGTATGTGTGTGTGTATGTGTGTGTATGTATGTGTGTGTATGTATGTGTGTATATGTGTGTGTGTATATGTGTGTGTGTATATGTGTGTGTGTATATGTGTGTGTGTGTGGGTGGTGTGTGTGTGTGTGTGTGTGTGTGTGTGTGTGTGTGTATAGTATGTGTGTGTACATGTGTGCCTGCGTGCATGTTTGTGTGTGTATATGTGTGTGAAAACACAAGCATGCGACTGGGGAAAAAATATTTCCATGGAACCCAGGGAACTCCCTCTCCCCCTCTTCCCAACCCAAAGGCAAATACTGGTTCTGGGGCACTCAAGTAACGCACAGCCGTATCCGAGCCCGGAACTCCCTGCCTCTCTCTAACACACTTATCGCTCCTTTAGTTGCCTGTGTGACTGCGGAGCATTGCAGCTTCCTCCAGCACATACCCAGTATACAGAAGCACGTCAGGGGGAGGCGCTGGGGCATTTCTACTTTATAGCCCTTCAAAATTGCCAAGAACAACAAGGCTGCCAATGACTCAAAACTCATAAGTCTCCTTTTCATGTGTATGTGTATATATATATATATATATATGAATGAAAAAGGGACCAGAGAGGTTTCAAAAACTGTATACTCTATAGTATTATATCAGGGGTACCCAACTCCAGTCCTCGAGAGGACATCCCTGGCTTAATCAGTGGCTCAGTCAAAGACTGAGCCACTGGTACTGCAGCTGGGATTGATTGAGCAACATGTGCTGAAGCAGGGATATCCTGAAAACCTGATGTGTTGGTGACCCTTGAGGACTGGAGCTGGCTACTCCGGTTCTATATAAATGTGGGTTTTTCACTAAAACCTGCTCTTCGTACGGGCCAATAAGGATACATGCATACATGCATACATGCATACATACAACTCTGAAAACATCATTATAATTTTGTAAGCTCTACAGGGCAGAAACTTTTTGTGCATGAAAAAAAGACATGCAGGTACAGCACTGTGTACAGAGTCAGTGCTATACAAGAAGAAAACCATACAACCTGCCTCATTCTGCTTCCCCAAGATCACACAGACAGAACTAGCAGTAGATAAAGCCTGGGTGCTGGGTGCTGGGTGCTGGGGTCATGCTTCACTTCATTCATGATGGTTCATCCCAAAACAGCCCGACTAGGAGCTGGATATATTGTAGCACAGTGCAACGTGTATACATCCTGCTCGGCTGTAACAAGGTAACTTGCACTGTCTGTGTAACTTAGCAGAGTGATTGCACCGAGGCTCCCCTGCACCCCATGCATACAGATGCGCCCCCTGGCAGCAAGGCCCCTAATGACTCATTCACAGCCGCTATGAACTCTATCTTCTGATTTGTGACTTGAACATACACAGGAATGGCAGGTCAATGGCAGAATTACACAGCAAACTCTTTTCCCCCTTACTTATTTTCCAGACATAATTTGAAGCCATAAATCACTGGAGACAGCTGACCTCAAAGGCTCCTTGGCAGTCCGTGTGGAAACCCTCAGAGCGGGATGCTGCTGCTAACGGTGCTACTGTCCATGCGAGGATGAGGCACCGAGGCGTGCTGGCTTGTGCCGGGGGATGAAACAGGTCTATTTAACTCTCTGCTGGCTAAGCAGCCTATACAAAAACCTGACCTCTTGAATTAAGAATAACAAGGACAGGCTCAGACTTCCCAGTGTTTAGCACTCCTAATAATATTAGCTACAGCTGGTATGAAAGCTACCCAACTGGTACCTGGTCATACGGAGTCTGGTGTTCACCCTACATCAGATATAATCCCAGACCTGTCTGAGCCTGTCCCTGATACTCTGCAGTCAGGAAGTCCCCCTACATTACATATACACCCAGGACTGTCTGAGCCTGTCCCCGATACTCTGCAGTCAGGAAGTCCCCCTACATTACATATACACCCAGGACTGTCTGAGCCGGTCCCCGATACTCTGCAGTCAGGAAGTCCCCCTACATTACATATACACCCAGGACTGTCTGAGCCTGCCCCCGATACTCTGCAGTCAGGAAGTCCCCCCTAAACTTACATAAGACACCCAGGACTGTCTGAGCCGGTCCCCGATACTCTGCAGTCAGGAAGTCCCCCTACATTACAAATAAACCCAGGACTGTCTGAGCCTGTCCCTGATACTCTACAGTCAGGTCAGGAAGTCCCCCTACATTACATATACACCCAGGACTGTCTGAGCCGGTCCCTGATACTCTGCAGTCAGGAAGTCACTGTACATTGGAGAGTATCAGAGACAGGCTCAGACAGTCCTGGGTATTATATATAGTCAGGTCGTCACCCTACATTACATATAAACCCAGGACTGTCTGACCCTGTCCCTGATTATCTGCCGTCAGGTCGTCACCCTACATTGGAGCGTATCAGGGACAGGATCAGACAGTCCTGGGTTTACATGCAGGCAGGAGGTCACTTTAATAAAGCATTAGGATACAAAACACTGCTGGCAGGTAACTGCCGACGTAGAACTGTTACTAAGCAACAATGTGGAAATAATACACACTGCAGGCCCGAGCTTGCACACTGCGCAGCTAGTCTCTATGGAAGATCTTTTGTTCGCCAACAAGGTAAATAACTAAAGACGACGTGTTTGCTTCCTACCAGCTGATTTGGGAGTGAACTTGTCTCTGTTAGCC
>CM071573.1:79373480-79399680 GCA_036426205.1 Ascaphus truei
ACTTTATCAGTCTCTCACATCGTTGTGGAGGAATTTTGGCCCACTCTTCTTTACAACGTTGCTTCAGTTCATTGAGGTTTGTGGGCATTTGTTTATGCACAGCTCTCTTAAGGTCCAGCCACAGCATTTCAATCAGGTTGAGGTCTGGACTTTGACTGGGCCATTGAAACACCTTGATTCTTTTCTTTTTCAGCCATTCTGTTGTTGATTTGCTGGTGTGCTTGGGATCATTTTCCTGTTGCATGACCCAATTTCGGCCAAGCTTTAGCTGTCGGACAGATGGCCTCACATTTGACTGTAGAATACTTTGGTATACAGAGGAGTTCATGGTCGACTCAATGACTGCAAGGTTCCCAGGTCCTGTGGCTGCAAAAAGAAACTCAAATCATCACCCTTCCACCACGTGCTTGACAGTTGGTATAAGGTGTTTGGTTTTCGTCCAACGTGGCGCTGTGCATTATGGCCAAACATCTCCACTTTGGCCTCGTCTGTCCAAAGGACATTGTTCCAGAAGTCTTGTGATTTGTTTAGATGCAACTTTGCTAACCTAAGCCGTGCTGCCATGTTCTTTTTAGAGAGAAGAGGCTTTCTCCTGGCAACCCTTCCAAACAAACCATACTTGTTCAGTCTTTTTCTAATTGTACCGTCATGAACTTTAACATTTAACATGCTGAGGCCTGTAGAGTCTGAGATGTAACTCTTGGGTTTTTTGCAATTTCTCTGAGCATTGCACGGTCTGACCTTTGGGTGAATTTGCTGGGACGTCCACTCCTGGGAAGATTGGCAACTGTCTTGAATGTTTTCCACTTTTGAATAATCTTTCTCACTGTAGAATGATGGACTTTAAATTGTTTGGAAATGGCCTTAAAACCCTTCCCAGATTGATGGACAGCAACAATTGCTTCTCTAAGTTCATTGCTGATGTCTTTCCTCCTTGGCATTGTGTTAACACACACCTGAATGCTCCAGACCAGCAAACTGCTAAAACTTCGGCTTTTATAACAGTGGTCACACTTGCCGATGATCAATTAATCAAGGGCATTAAATTAGCAGCATCTGTCTGCTACTTAGCATCTTAATTCCTATGGAAGCAGTAAGGGTGTACTTAGTTTTTCACACTAGCTTCTCCATTTTGGCTTTATTTTTGTTAAATGATGACACGGTGTAATATGTCCATGTGTTGTTGTTCATCTGAGGTTGTATTTACCTAATTTTAAGACCTGCTAAGGAACAGATGACTGTTATTGTGTCCTGATATGTAAAACCATAGAATTCAAAGAGGGTGTACTTTCTTTTTCACGTGTTCACGTGTGTGTGTGTGTGTGGTGTGTGTTTTGGTGTGGCTGTGTGTGTGTGTGTGTTGTGTGTGTGTGTGTGTGTGTGTGTGGTGTGTGTGAGTGTGTGATGTGTGTCATGGTGGGGTGCAAAGGGCCCCCGCCACCAGAACCTCCCCCTGTATTTGCATATTTTGCAAATAACAGTTATACTTGTTGAGCTACATTCACATGTTTGGCAGGTCGCAACCCTGCCTTCACCAGTATCACCCAGCATACAGTGCTTCCACTGCGCAAGGGATTCTGGGAAATGAATGCAAAATGAGCACAGAATGTGTCACCTTTTGTTGAAAAACCACTGTTACCTTGGAGCCCTTATAAGCTAATGCTCGCTGTTAACACAGCTTAAAAGCACAGCATGGGAATCAGATGCAACAGCCAGAGAAAACAAACTCACAGATAGTTTATCATCCTTAATGGTATCATCAGTGTGAGGTTGGTTGTACTGCTGGCTTTGGCATTTTCACAGGCTTGTAGGGGTTTACCCATCCACGTTTTAAAGTTATGTGTGGGTGAAAAAGACAACGGAACCTCCACTGTATTGCATATAGCAAATAAAAAGATCACTTTTTACATTTGATACTTCTAGGATGCTGCGTCTCGTTTGGGGAAGAGGAAAATACCACCCGAACAAACGAACTATACAAACTAGTTGAAAAGCGCAGAAAAAACAGTAGGAATTTACTAACAAAACAGGATAAGAAAATATCTGATGAGGACGAAACAAATAAGAGAGACAACAAGAAATGAAGCATCCCCAAACCAAGAAGAACTGAATATGCAGAGCGGTTACAGCTGAAATCGTGTACGAGCTGGGACATTAGAAACAATCCTTGCAAACACTTCACATGCTGCTGGAGAACCAGAAAGTTCCAGAGCAACGGAGTATGCCATACATCTTATTCACACAACATGACAAAGACCTCAAGAACTACATTACAGACCAACCCGTCACTTCCAATCACTATAAACAAAAAATACTCACTAATGGGCTATAAACACACCCTGTACTTTTGCCCAGCCTGGAGAACGGGCGGGATTTTGCGTAAATAATACACATGCCCCACACTCCAAGTCGTACAAGAAGTGATTTCCAAACGTATGAACACGATCTACCACTCCGCTTACGATTTGGTCTGTTATACCCTCTCAGCGGTGCTACTGCGATGCATCAGAAGACACATGTTGAAGCGTACATTGATATTACAAAGAACATTTACAAGAATGCCACATCAGCCATACGCCACGCCCCAGCATCAGCTGGCGCGCGCATGTGTGAAAGCCTGATCTGCGGTCTTTGGCCTGAGCTCAGTGGGAAAAGAGAAGATCGCGATGGCGGGGCGCTGGGCCGTGATGTCACGCGGCAGGGTTCGCCCTCATTGGCTGAACACCGCCGGACGTGCCAGCGCTCCGTGGTCAGCGCTAGACAATATCTTGTCTTTTGTACATGCGCTGCAGCAGCTACAGGGTCCCAGCGCCACAGAGGGCGATCTTGTTCCTCGCTCATCGCCGCAGCTTCCAGTGGGGACTCAGCCTTAGATTACATGACATAAAGCCAAGATAAGTCAGCGAGGGAGTGAGGCAGCCAGCTTTATGCTGCCAACACCTGAAGAATCGTTCAAGACATTAATTGGGAAACAAGAAATTAAAATCAATGAATGGTGAATATGTGCACCTACTATTTTGCAGATAACATTGTTATTTTTGCCAAAAGTCCAGAAGACCTCGAGCAACATATCGGAGAACTCGCTGAAGCCAGTACAATATAGGAGAACCCCAGAAGCCAGTCCAATATAGGAGAACTCGCTAAAGCCAGTAAGACCGTGGCCTCCTTATGAATCTCACCAGACCAAAGTGATAGCGCCTAATGTGCAAATCTGCATAGGTTGGAAATAAATGGAACATACCTAGAAGAAGTTTAAAGATTTATGAATACCTTGACCGAAAGAACAACGGCTGGGAACCTTTTCATGAAATCGTATGAGAAGGAAGATGGGATGGAGACATTGGAAGAAACAAGATCATATTTAAAGGGAACCCTTCCACGGTTCCTCAAAGGAATGTTTTTGACCGGTTTATTCCTGGCCGTGAGCACGTATATGATGTGAAACTTGGACCCTAAAGTGCAAAGATAATTCAGGTTAATCAGGTAGGGAGAGATGCATGCTGGGTATAACCCGACGAGACAGAAAGAGTGAATGGGCTCGAAACCAAAACAGACGTCTGTGACATCACAAGGGTGAAAAATTCAAAGCTGGGACATGTCGCAAGAAGAATTACCATCCGTTGCACTGGCCACAGAGAGATTAAAAGACCAAGGATGACGACCAAAGAAAGGAGGAAGGAGAGTTTGGTGGGATGGAGGGTGGAGGATTTTGGGAGGATGAATAAGAAAATGTGATGTTGGAGCAAGCAATTGGATAAACGAGAGGCCTGAAGACTTGGGGAGGCCTTCATGCATGGGCTGGAAGAAGGAAGATATCTATATATCGTATCATGGCGCGCCATCAGCAACACACGCAGCGACACACACAACACCCACACACACACACAAGCACCACACACACCACCCGCACGCCTCCACAGCACACGAGCACACACAACACACACACCACCACTCCACCTGCGCCCAAGGTAGGTGGAACGGTGGGAGGATGTCATTTTAAGGACATTGGCAGTGCAAGCCGCACCCCAGGAGCTCTCGCTACACACACAACACAAATGAGTGACAATGCGGTTGTAGAAATGTCAGTCAACAGAGTAAGGGACAGACAGGGTACAGCCTTGTTGACCGTACCAGGGACTTTATAAACCGTGCGCCTTTTACTCAGTTGCAAGTACCTAATATGTTATCACAGACTAGAGAATGTGGCATCATCAATCTATTTTCTGTTTTAAATTAAAGTGGGTTCAAACATTTCTAAACTGAAGTCCCTCGCCTTATAGTGCCCCTTGACTTGCTAACGATAGACACAGGGTGTGGGCAGTGTACATCTCTGGGGTGAAGGAACCAAACAGACGAGAATTGTTATAAGCCTTTCAGAAGATTAGAGAAAATAAAATGATGCCCGTACCACGCTGTTAAAAGGGTGCATCTGTCACATGGCTCCTTTCAGCCACCCCGTCTGTACTGGGCTCGGTTCAATAGAATCCTGAAGTCACAGACCTTTCCGAGCATCGATAGAGCTATTAACACACCTTACCTGAGGCAGCAGCAAACCTGTGTATACACTCAAGGGATAAACCATGCAATCGGCCAACGACGGACACAGGGTTATGTGGCTATAGGACTATCCGCCTGTGGCTGGAACAGCTGGATGGATCTGCGGCGCCCCAGCTCTGAGCAACCTTACTAGTACCTACCACCGCCTTACACTTTGTGACACGACAGCTGTTGAAGGGCTTCAGATGAAGTTCGGCTGCTGCGGCCCAGCACCAAAACGAACCACTTATACCCTGTGTTGATGCATCACACAACTCAGCATGAACTTGTGGTGCATGGAGTGCTACATGTCAGGTATCCTCATTCCTGCCCCCGCATCATCACTATTCCCGGGGTCCTGACATGGCCATAAACCCGCCCGTGCCAAAGAAAAGTGGCACATGCAAGTGTTCTAACGATGGACCAATTGTGCCCAAAGGCAAATGAGTGGTGCTCTCATGCTGCCTGAAGCGCAGCCTGCTGGGTGGCATCCTTCCCCACTTCCTGCTTTCAGCATCTGCAGGGCGGTCGTTAGTGTCTGCTGTATGTGGCCTGTCCATAGATTCATTCTGCTATGTCCTCTCCACTCACCCTGAAACCATGAAGGTCCTCAGACTGCAAGGGAAAAACAAGAACAGAACCCGGTGAAACCATTTGCGCAACTCGTCTCTTTTTTCCTGGCGCCAAACTGCAGCTTATGTTGACAAATTTAATTCCACAAACACACACACACCCAACACCACCAACACACACACACACAACACACAACAGCACATCACGTATGTGCACTTAATACTTGTTCAACCATGTGTAGAAAAGCATTTATATACTACACACACACACACAACACACAAACACACACTCACAACACACACCCCGTATGTGCAACTTTTATATGTTACCAATGTGGAAATGCATTTTACCATACTTAACACAACACACAACACCCACCACACACACGTTGTGCACCTATTTATACTGTTTCACCATCTGTGAAAGCATTTATACACTATACCACACACACACAGCTGTAATGGTGAGCAAAAACTATTTATCTGGTTCCACCATGGTGAAAGAATATGCATTTTATTACACACCACATACACGTAAATGTGCACTTTATACTGTTCACCATGTGAAAAAAGGCATTTTAAAACCACAACCAGTATGCACTTACTGTGCACATGAGAAAACATTACACACACTCACACAACCACACACACACACACACGACACACACACACCAACACACACACACACACACTATGTGGCACTTAGTACGTTCACCAATGTGAAAAGCAAGCTCTTTATATATACACACCACACACATCACAACACCACACGCTATGGTGCACTTAATAACTGTTTCACCATGTGAAATGCATTTATAACACAACAGACGTACTGGTGCACTTATATATGTCTCCTGCACCATTTGAAAAAAAAGCCTTTATAAATACAACACACCCACAACAACACAACACACGTAGTTCACTATATGTTTGCGTCCGTGAATAGTGACATTTATCACCCACCACACACACACACACACCACACCCACACACACACGATATGGTGCACTTATTACTGTTGTCGCCTCGTGCAATGAATGCTATATATACACACCACACACCACAACGGCTTATGTGAACATTATACTGGTTCCCGCACACGTGAATATGCAATTTATCACACCCACACACACACACCACCAACCACACAACACACACACACACGTATAGTGCATCTTATATGTTTGCCAACGTTGGAATATGCATTATACACACAACACCACGTTCCCATGTGGCTATATATTATTTATAACACACATCAGGAAAAGATGCAAAGATGCCAAGGTGCTCTAATTCCTGGAATGTGGCCAATCCGTGGACCCTCTATTATGCGGAATGCCTTCATGTATTTTCGTGACTAAACAGCATGAAGAGATTTCATTTTTTTAATAAATATATTTTTGTATGAAAAGAGTAAGGGGAAAAATACAAGTTTTGAAAAATAACAAAAAAAAAAAAAACTAGTTATCTGTCATGTAACTGTACACACGTACACACTACCGGACTACACACACACACACTTTCTATCAACACACTCACATAACGTATCAGACATTCAGAGGACTACTCGTCCAGGGAGGACCCTCATAGCCACATATCCGGCGTTGGGCCAATCAGCGACAGCTGACCATGCATGGCCAGTGCCACCGTTCCTGCCGCTGATTAAGGTTCGCTTCCACTCCCCAGGATTAAGGACTCCTTGTTCCCATGTGAATCGATCCTCTGACCGGAGAAAACTCAAAGTTGAGGCCCCCCCCCAGCTAATTATAGGCGCAGTGTCTACCCCGAGTGTTCAGGCACCGGAGCCTGCAAATTGTGTCATGCCTCTATAGTTTTTGTTTCTAGACTCTCAAAAGGTGCACCCACAGGCAAAAACACATTGCAACTTTGTAGAAAGGTCATTCCACATCAAAGTTAAGCATATTTTGTGTTCGAAACAAAAAAGGATTGTGTTTTTAGTTTTGTGAAACTCATTCTTAATCAGAATTATTTGCTCTTTCCCGCTACATTTACTGTACTGTTCTCGGCTAAACAAAAGCGTCATCATATCTTCAATTCACAGAACAGCCCCACACTACTGCTTTTAATAGTCGGCTTTGGTCCCTAGAAGTTTGTAATACTTAGGCACTACTATACAATTAGGCCCATGACGGGTATTGTTTCATTCACCTGAAACATTTTAACTCTGTCGCTGCCAGAAAGGGAACCAAAAGCATTGCTTTTGGTGACAGGCACAAGGGGTTACCCAACCACTAAACTCGCCCTGTCCAGGTGTCGCCGGCAATGAGGGGGTTTAAGTAACGTGCAAAATACGCGTCCCCTTGGTCACCGTGAACGTCGTCATGGGGAACGTGATGCCCGCTAGGGGGAATAGTCCCCCGTGGGGGTTAGTAGTGGGGAAAACAACAGCTAGGCAAACATTAAAAACCCTGTTTACAGCCCATTTGTCGCAGTAAAAAGGAGTTTTTAAGGATGGAAGAGATGATTGGGTGAAGGGAGAGGCAAGCAACCTACCACGCAACAACCCCTCCATCTCTTGGAGCCAAAGCTCTTACAGTGTATATTCCAAATCTCAAGCCTAATTGTTGCCTGTCCATATGAGGTTATTCTGTACTATGTCCTCGTCCACTTCACCCTGAAAAACCATGAAAAGGTCTCCAGACTGCAGGAAAAAAGAAAAAAAGTGAGAAAAAAAGAACAGAACCGGTGAACCAGTTCGCAACTCTGTTCTGGCGCCAAACTGCAGCTTGATTGTATTGACAATTTATATATCCACAAAACACCACACCAACACACAACACACACAACACACAACACACAAAGCACACACGTATGTGCACTTTAAACTGTTACATGTGTAGAAAGCATTTATACTACACACACACACACAACAGCACAACACACACCCACACACACCCCGTATGTGCAACGTTTATACTGTTCACCATATGTGGAAATGCATTTTATACTTACACTACATCACAACACCCACACTCGTATGTGCACTATTATAATGTTTCCACCACTGGTGAAAAAAGCATTTATAATATACACACCAGCAACAGCGTATGCACATATGTTCACAAAAAATTTATATATGGTCCCAGGAAATCATTTTATACAACACCACACACCACACGTAATGTGCACTTTATAATGTGCACCAATGTGAGAAAAAGGCATTATAGCAACACACATCAACAACACCACACACACACACCACACACACATCACACACACACCACACACATAACACACCAATTCCACACACACACACACGTATGTGCACTTATACTGTTCACCATGTGAAAAAGCATTTATATATACACACACACACACACACACACGTATGTGCACTTATACTGTTCACCATGTGAATATGCATTTATACACACACACACGTATGTGCACTTATACTGTTCACCATGTGAAAAAGCCTTTATAAATACACACACACACACACACACGTATGTGCACTTATACTGTTCGTCACGTGAATATGCATTTATACACACACACACACACACACACACACACACACACACGTATGTGCACTTATACTGTTCGCCACGTGAATATGCATTTATACACACACACACGTTCCCATGGTGGATATGCATTTATACACACATCTAGAAAGATGCAAAGGAATGCCAAGGTGCTCTAATCCTGGGAATGTGGCCAATCCCTGTGGACCTCATATTAGGGACCTTCATGTATTTTCGTACTAAACAGATGAAGAGATTTCATTTTTTAATAAATATATTTTTGTATTGAAAAATAAGGGAAAATACAAGTTTGAAAATAACAAAAAAAAAAAACAACTAGTGATACTGTACATGTATGTACACACGTACACACGTACACACACACACACACACACTTCACCGACATGCTGAGCAATGCCAGAGCACAGTGCCAGCCTGTTCCATGCGCTGATAAGGTTCTCTTCCACTCCAAAGGATTAAGACTCCTGTTTCCCATGTGAATACGACTCCCTCTTACCGGAGAAAACGCAAATGAGGCGCCCAGCTAATTTATAGGCGCAGTGTCTGAGTGTTCAGGCACCCGGAGGCCTTGCAAAATTGTGTCACCAAGTTATTTTTTCTAGACTCCAAAAAGGTGCCACCCCACAGGCTAAAAAACTATTGCAACTTTGTTAGAAAGTGTCATTCACTCAAAGTAACATATTTTGTGTTCGACAAAAAATGATTGTGTTTTTATTTTTGTGAAACTCATTCTTATCAGAATTATTTGTCTCTTCCCCTACATTTAGCTTCTCGGCTAACAAAAGCGTCATCATATCTTCACAAGAACAGCCCCACACTCCTTTTAATAGGCGGCTTTGGTCCCTAGAAGTGTATACTTAGCACTACTATACAATTAGCCATGACGGGATTATTTGTTCACCTGAAACATTTTAACTCTTCTGCTGCCAGAAGGGACTGCAAAGCATTGCTTTTTGACAGCACAAGGGTTAACCCACTAACCGCCCTGCAGGTGTCGCCGGCAATGAGGGGGTTAAGTAAACTTGCAAAATACGCCGTCCCTCTGTGCACCGTGACACGTCGTCATGGGGACGTGATGCCCGCAGGGGAACGTCCCCGTGGGGTTAGTAGTGGGAAAACGCGGCAAACATTAACCTCTTACATGCCCATTGGTCCAGTAAGGAGTTAAGGATGGAAGAGATGATGTGGGGTACAGGGAGAGCAAGCAAACCTATCCAGCAACAACCCCTCCATCTCTGGGAGCCAAAGCTCTTACAGTATATATTCATATCAACCTACCCCTACAAACTGCCCCAGCAAATACAGAACGGTGCAATTACCCCTGATGGAGGAGCAGCGATGATAAATGACTTTAAGACTTGGGTAAGGAAGTTATTCTATAAACACTAACCCTGTGTTACTGCCTCCGTATCATATTACTCCCCAGGGGCCCTGCAGAAAGACACAACATAAGACTTTGTATTGATTGAAAAGGTGCAGCCTTCACCTCTAATCCTGCTGCGTGTACACATGTGCGCACACACACACAATACCGCGCACATATACCGTGTAACCATCGCATGGAGGCATTTCTCCTGTCTACATGCCGCTGTACAGCCTGCCATTATGGCTTCATTATAATATCTGGCGGGGAAGGGACCCTGTCTCCTGTGCTCAAATCGAAGTGTAAGCTCTTGGGGCTACGTAGTTGCTGGGCCTGAAATACGGAGGTTGTTGTGTTTTCTGTATTCGCACAGGTTTACAAATAAAATGACGAAGAAAAACCTGCAACAGAGTCGCTGCAAACGAAGCGGGTTATAGTGTACCAGAAATCAGACTAGGTCGGGATTAGACTTGCACAGGGGTAGAGAACTAAAGTTGTCAAGGGCCACCAACAGGTCAGGTTTTCAGCTTATCCCAGCTTCAGCACAGGTGGCTCAATCAGAGGCTCAGTCGAAGACTGAGCCTCTGATTGAGCCATCTGTGCTGAAGCAGAGACTGGTTTAGCCACCTGTGCTGAAGCAGGGATATCCTGAAAAACTGACCTGTTGCCGGGTCTGGAGTACTGAAGCTCACCACTCCTAGTCTAGTAGCTCCCAGTGACTTCACAAATCTCCAGAAGGAAGTCCCTCCGAGCCAGAACGGAGTCCCACATTTGGGCTCTTGCATCAGTTTAATCTATTCCAAAAATATTTGTAGCCTTTTTTTAACGGCCTTTACTTTTCTCGTTCCTTCCCTCGTGCGGGTTTCAGCCCCGGGGGGGAGAAAACAATTCAAATGTATTTTTAACGAGGAACAAAATACCGCCATTGTGACTTCTTAGAAATCTCGTGTAACTCTTCTTAGAAATCTCTTGTAACTCAGCCCAGAGCGAAGCAACTTCGTAACCTCTGAATCATTTGTATCTCACCCTAAGCTCGATCCCTGCAGTCGCTCCTCCGCACCACAGCATGTCTTGTATATTGCAGCGCTGCGCAAACTGGGGGTGGGAGAATTTCTAGGGGGGACGCAGGTGGTTACAGAGGCCCCGCGCTGTCCCCCCACGGCATTTAAATTAAATGCCGGGGGAGACATGAGGCCTCTGTAACTCACTTGCTTTCTGCTGGGTCTTCGGCGACGTCTCGCCATGGCAATGCGGCGGGGCGACGTCACATGACCCGCGACGTCATTTGACGCCGATTCATTGTAGAGGGGGCAGGGGGGGAGGCGTGAACACTGCGGCACCCGGGCAGGGGGGGCGTAGTTCAAGAAGTTTGCGCACCCCTGTTATATTGCATTGCATCTATAGTGCTAAAAAGACTATGAAACCGGGAACCAGGATGTTCGATTATGTGTTAAATGGCAGAGTGCTTTCCTTTCACTTAGATTGCAAGCTGGCCGGGGCAGGGATTTTCTTTCCTATTGTCTGACATTGCTGCGCTTATTGTAATTCCCTGCACTGTATTGTCTTTGCAAAGCGCAGAGTACACTGTACAAGACAAGGGAATCTGCAGGCTTCCCACTTATCAATAAAACACTGTGAAAGAACAATGAGTTTATTTATTCAGTCATTACCCCGAGTCAGGGCTCAGTGAAAGGGTTAACGCCCTTTACAAACCCTTGACTTGAATGGGCTCTAGGGCATCTTCCAGCAGAATAGCGTTTAGTGAATAAGGCCCTAAATGTGTTCTGACCTGTAACGATGCGGTTTACCGGCTGTCATTCCTTCTTGCTAGCACTAGATGTCTCCCTTCCCTATGGAAGCAGACGCCAGGCCCTGCTTCCCAGACAGCCGGATGGATGTCCCTTTAAGCTTTTACAAGTCCCTACAAATCCGCTGCTGCTGCTTCCTAACAGGGAGCACTAAAGCTGACACTGTCTGTCTGACCTTGTGGTTATTGATTAACTATCTCCCCATTCCCAGCCATCTTTCACACCTCCAGGGCTTGCAAACACAGAGCTAAGGAGCTGTGCAGTCACACACACTGACAATCACTCTCACAAAAAGCTGGTATTAAACACACACAGAGGGAGAAACACACACCAATAAACAGGGCACACACACATGAATGAGAGAGAGAGAGAGAGAGAGAGAGAGAGAGAGAGAGAGAGAGAGAGATTAATAAGACTAAGTGATGGGAGAACACAGAGAGACAGAGAGGACACATTCTTACTTCCAATTGTCTTGTACTTGGAGAATGGCTACAATAAAACATTTTATATATCCTGTGTACAACTAACCAACCCAAACCTTGGCTAAAAGGAAAGACTAGTTTGACCAACATCTTTGTGGGTTTACGGGTAACAGAGGTGTCAACGCCCAAAAGTAACATGGCAGACCCGGCAAGGATCCATGCGTCGGGCCCCCATAGGGCTACAGTTTCTATGCACTTCCCAGCCCCACTATCCTGTGCTATGAATCATGTTGCCACATTCTCATGCTTTCTATATAGAAAATAAGCGTTGCGGCTCACTAGCTCACCTGCAGCGTTGCGACTCACCTGTATGTTGGTAGTGGTACTCGCTACCAACATACAGGTGAGAGACTTTACCAGGCAAAACAATCAATTCCCACAAAAGAAAAGGTTTTAAGAAAAAAAAAAACAAGGTAACAATATTCTGTTTCCTTATGATCTTATTTAAATCTTTGGTAACAACCTTAGAAAGGAACATTTTAGGCATTTGACCCCCCCTGAATATATACCACTCGTGAGCTGCACCATAGTCCTGGCGGCCAGGAGACGGAGCGCGCGTTTAATCCTGGCGTGCACCTTTAAACAGAAGAGACAGAAGAGATGACAGCTTGTGTGAGGCTCCTGCACGCCTCCTTGGGGATGGATATCAGTGAAGCACAGAAATTGGTTCATCACCAAGCACATCTGTACCCGTGTTTAAAGAGAAGCAGAAATAGCTCTGTGGCCAACACACAAGGAGATGCATCAAGAGGAGGGGGGCAGGATGGCAGCCCCCCCCCCCCCCCGCCACCGCAGGTGATTAACACCTACAGTGCTGGAGGTGTTATAGGAGGTTATAAAAACATCCTTCTGTTATACATGGGATCAGACAAGACAAAGGGCCGCTCTGCTATCCACATTCCCGCAGAAACTGCTCTCAGCACTGCCATGCCAGGAGGCACCTTGTTCTTACCATTCACGTGACCTTAGGTCAGCGGTAGCCAACTCCAGTCCTCAAGAGCCACCAACAGGTCAGGTTTTCAGGATGTCCCTGCTTCAGCACGGACGGCTCAATCAAACCTGTGCTGAAGCAGGGATATCCTGAAAAGCTGACCTGTTGGTGGCCCTTGAGGACTGGAGTTGGTCACCCCTGGCCGAAGGTGTCTTTGTAAATATATGAGCCGCTCTCTCCTTTACTATCCGTGCCCTTCTTCTATGCCTGCCTTGCACACTTTCGCTCCTCTCCTAAATCTCACCCCTGTACCTCTCCCCGGGGGGGTGGAACTTGCTGCAGGTTGCGATACCTTTTAACTGGACGAACGTGAGCGTTCTTGATAGTTGTAATGTAAAAACGTTAGGTTTCCAGACCCCGCTGATCTCTTCTTCCTTCGTCACTTTTTCTCGCACTCTTCCTGCTCTTCTCTCCATCACTCACCGTTCCCCACCCTGCTGCGGTCAGCCCCGTGTGACATTGGGCAAGTTACTTTATCTCCCTGTGCCTGAGGCACCAAAAACGGATTGTAAGCTCTGCGGGGCAGGGACTGTAACATTCCTACTGTACGTGCTGCGTACCGCGCGCTATTCTGTCATTGTGACGCGCTGTGTGTCCCATTGGGAGAAAATCGCTATATGAAATAAAGTTATTATTCTTTCGTCTGTGCCTCCCTTTGCCTCTCTCCAACTCTCTCGCTCTTTGTTCTCCTCTTCTTACTCCACCGGGTCTCAACTCCAGGCCTCAAGATTCTCCAACAGGTCAGGTTTTTAGGATATCCCTGCTTCAGCACAGGTGGCTCAATCAGTCCCTGCTTCAGCAACACAGGTGGTTCAATCTTCGACTGAGCCACTGATAGAACCACCTGTGCTGAAGTAGGGATATCCTTAAAACCTGACCTGTTGGGGGCGGGGAGAGGTGGTCTTGAGGACTGAAGCTAAGACCCCCTGCCTTACCCTTCTCTCTCTGTCCCTTGCTGACGATAGTGTGAAACCTCTTCCCCGTGCTGGACAAAGGTTCACCGCTATTCCTATGAATAGAACGACTATTTTCTCCTGCCTTTGGGAAGCAGCTCCACAGAATATGTAATGAGGTTCTTTGTTTCCGCTTTCTCCATTCTCCATCACTCCCATTTATCTCTCCCCCCCCCCCCCCCCCCCCCCCCCTCCTCTATCTCCCCCCCCCCCCCCCCACCCCAGTCATCCTTCTCTATCTCTTCCCCCCTCTCCTTGTCTACATCTCCACTCTGTTCCATCCTCTTGACTTCCTCACCCGCTGGCCCTACTCAGCACACAGTGAAGACGCCTTCTCAGTGCTGCAAAACAGCTTCATTCACATCAAGGGGACTAAAACCCTGTCCAGCACGGGGAAGACTGAAATCACAGTATGTTGAAGAGGGGCCTCTCACAATCTTGCTACCCTCTGCCTGCCTCCCTCCTCCACTCTCTCGCTCTCTCTCTCTCTCTCGCACTCCCTCCCCTTTTCTCCCCCTCCCACCCAGTGTGTGCGCTCCCTCCTCCCCAGTTGCAGACAGATGAACAAGCATAAACAGTGACAGTCCCACAGCAAAGTTACCCGATCCATCAGTTTATTAAAGATAGCTCGCAGGCAAAAATGCTAATCTTCCCCCAGCAGTAACCGCTTCAAGTAAATGATCCATACCTAAGAGCTTGCAGCGCAGCCGTCCTAAGTACTGCCCCGACCACACAAATTTCAAGCCCCAGTACGGCTGAAGAAAGCTCTATTCAGCGGCTCGCCATCTTCGCGCAACTTCCCACTCATGCATGCCGGTGCCTGCAGATTAACCCCGTCACGGAAGCACCTATTCCCATGACCGGTTATTTCTATGATTTGTTATTTATCTGATTGTCACGTGTATTACTGCTGTAAAGCGCTATGTACATTAATGGCGCTATATAAATAAAGACGTACATACTGCCACGCCAACCTCGTTAGCGGCCATCAAAAAGGGACAGAAATGTGCCCAACCTTTTCTGAGAAAGCCAAATCACACACACACAAACACACACACACACACGCGCACACACACCCCCCCGCAATAAACACACCCACACAATAAACAAACACTGACACACACACACACACACACACAAGCAAATGAGCATACAGTAATATTTCCATTGAGATATATATCACGCACATATACTTGTCCTTTATTAGGAGACAATAGCGCCATTTTTTTAACCCAAATATAATTAAAAAAATAAAACATTACAAGTATCTGTGCAATGTCAAGCCTTAAGATGGGAAAGGAGGAGTGTGCACTGAACAGACATTATAAAAAAGAAAGAGGTGTATGCTGAGAGCACCGACCACTTTACACGCTTTAAATCAGATTGTTTAGAAATGTACACGGTTAACTCATTCACTGCCACAGAGGCCTGCAACCCAATGATGTACAAAAGGAACCGTGTAATAAACAAAAGCTGAAGATACCCTTCCTGTGTCCTCAGTTCCAGCCTGGAGGGATCCATGCAGGCTTTGTGATGCCAATTATAACCAGAGAGGCTGCAGTGTATGGAGATTCATTGCTAACCCCTACTTTCCTGCCAGATACAGGGGTCGTTCCCCTTACCTGTGACCCCCGCAGTAATAATATCTGGTATAATCTTTTCCTTCCATTTCAGCCTCACAGACTCTCCTTGCAAAAGCAAATCAGGTATTACATATTCTAGGAAACCTCCATGTCAAATGTCTGACAGTGTCACATTAATAAACTGCAAGCCCCCAAAAAAGCCAATGCCTTCAGCAACCCCGTGTGGTAATTAACCCAATCAGGCGCCTCAATAAGATGCTCTTTCTCACAACATTCCCTGATTTACAATGGCTGCACATATTCTTATTTTTTTTTTTTTTTACAAGCAGCGCTTTAGATTAAGTGGCAGTTGCATATTAATTACAGAGTTAATTAATTAGGTACTATCTTGTAATCATGTTGTAATTCATTGGTTTACTCTCGAGTGTATAAAGGCAGTACTCTAAGATGAAAGCAAAGTAACGAGTCATATTTCAATCAATTAACACTTGGGGGGTTTCATAGCAAGGACTCGGCAGGGGGGCTTTATTTTAACCCTTTCATTGCTAGAAAGGTCTGCAACAAAGTGCAATGCACACCAACCTCTATGACAGGGGCCTCAAGGGCCACCAGCCGGTCAGGTTTTCAGGATGTCCCTGCTTCAGCACAGGTGGCTCAATCAGTGGCAGTGTGCTGAAGCAGGGATATCCTGACAACCTGACCTATTGGGGCGTCTTGAGGACTGCAGTTGAGCCCCCTGCTCTAGGCCATCAGAAAAATTCAAAGCTCCTTGCAAACTCTGTACACGTCACATGCCCCACGCGTGTTTTTGTGGGGGTCAGGTGCTCCTAAAACCCGTGATCTCTTATCAGCGCCTGTGGGAGGAGCAGATACACAATACAGGCTACAGGATCCTGCTCAACTTCCCTAATTCAATGGGGTAGTTTGCCACCCCTAATTCCTTCCACAGTACAATCATTAGCTGCAGCTGGTGCAAAGAACACTGCGTCGAGTCTTGTAGGACGCGCCAACCTTATGTGGTGGAGATACCGTTACAAAGTAGCAGCACAGCGCTCGGAAAAGCACACACCTTTTAGGAAGGGGTGCATGGTATGTCTAAGCGTCTAAAACAAAAGGTTAGGTTTAGGAAATGGAAACGTAGTATTTATGTATGTACAGTATGTCGTTATTTATAAAGTACCACATATGTACCCCCAGGTACAAAGAAACCTCGACCTCTGCCCTCCCACAGGGAGAAGACCGCAGCTTACAATGCGTGTGTATGCTGCACTGCATGTGATACCGTGTAATCTCACACATACAGGCATGTCCTACCTTTCTGTGCCAGCAGTCTCCTTCCTTTTAATAAAAAAGAAGTTCCTTTAGCAAAACATTACACAACAAATAGCATGGAGTATGTCAGGGGTGTTCAACGCCAGACCTCAAGCCTCCCATCCCCCCATAAGGTCAGGTTTTCAGGATATCACTGGTTCAGCACGGGTGAATCAGTCCCTGCTTCAGCACGGGTGAATCAGTCCCTGCTTCAGCACAGATGGCTCACTCAGGGGGCTCTGATTGAGCCACCTGTGCTGAAGCTGGGAGATACTGAAAACCTGACCTGTTAGGCGGGCTTGAGGATTGGCGTTCAGCCCCCCCCCCCCCCCCCTGGAGTATGTAATACACACAGGTTTCATGAGGGGCAGATTAGGGCCCCCTAACCGTGAGCAAGGCTGCATTTCCAGTAAGGGAGACCCCCACGCGTAACCCAGGACCCGCCTGGATAATTTGGGGCTATTGCCATCTACACCTATACTACAGAAATGAAATGACAATTTCCATCTCAAAGTGAGAAAGCTGCAACGGCTTTTCACAACGCAAACCGCTCCAGATGTGAAGACTTTGTAGCCAGAAGTATCTGACTGCTAATTATGTATTCTCCCTGGTAGCACCTTTATTCACATACAGACAACGTGAGACCAGGGAGCAGAATTAATTACAATCTGACATATTCCATCTTCTGCCAGCGCCTCCCAAGATAATGTTTTTTTTTTTGCTGTGTTTCTATGATTAGCCGCTGGCGTAATCAGGTCCCCGTCTCTTCCAGCAAGGGCACCTTCATTCCAGCTCCCCAAATGTCCCGTTGATATACGGTTAGACTGGGATATACCAAGAATAACCGTCTACAATCACTGTAAACTCCTATTTATATGCTATGACGCCATCTACACCCCTGCAGGGGATTTCGGCTCTATTTATTTGAACGGGGCTGTAGTCTTTGAAAGAGGAGGAGGGGAGAATAAGGGGGTCTATAGTACACACTAAACACCCCTTTCGCCTACACAATCCCCACCGATTACCCAAGGCTGTATACCACGCAAACATTGTCCGTGCCTTTCTAAACCTCGGCTGTACCAAGTAACCGCTTGTGGTCATTAGTTAGTTCATTTGGCTGTCCCATTAGCCAAACCTCCCAAGTCCTACTTAAAAACATGATACAATAGCTGAAAACGGGAAAAAATGGTTGAATAATGAAGTCAACTGAAAATGTGAAAGATTGGAATAAGGAGCGGCCTGGTAAGAACGCCTAGTGCCAGAGCGGGCTCATTAAAACCTTGGTAATGTCGCTTTCACCGTGCACTAAAATATAGAGTGCAAGCTCTTCAGGACAATAACTGTGCAAACAGGCAGTGCTAGATGAAAAAGTGCGTATATTATATAAATACTGAGTATAAATACTGAGTATAAATACTGAGTATAAATAGCCCTGGCCCCATTACATAAAAAATGTTGAGTTTTCTTTTAATTTGGGCACAGTTCCAGTGCTTTTTATAACCAGCATGTCGCCCGCTGCCTGCGGACACAGTGAATGTTAAAGGAAGGGTATTTAGTATTAGTAATGTGTTGCCTGGGTGAAGGTTAATTACTGTAGTAATCCCCTCTTCCTGCATTATCCGTCCCTAACTGTCACGGTGTCAGCACCAATATGGGGGCGGATTTCAGTCTCACCTAAATCCCAATGGAAGCTTAGTGCAATATCAGGAGTGTCGGAGTCATTATCTCCACCCCTAATTATCACCGTAGGATATATACCAGGGGCCAACTCCTGTCCTCAAGGGCCACCAACAGGTCAGGTTTCAGGATATCCCTGCTTCAGCACAGGTGGCTCAATCAGTCCCGGCTTCAGCACAAGTGGCTCAATCAGAGGCTCAGTCTTCAAAGCAAGGATATATCCGGAAACCTGACCTGTTGGTGGCCCTTGAGGACTGGAGTTGGCCACTCCTGATATATACAGTATGCTTCCTTCCTAATGTACTGCGGCAGTAGCTGGAAGAAGAAACCTGTGAGGTTTTGAAAGTTGTGTACACTATAATTTCATCGATGAACAATCTTAATGTTAGCCCACTAAAAGGTATCATGACCTGCAAAGAATCTACGTTTCTCCAGCTAACCAACGTGGATATTGGAACTTTGCACTTGTAGAAAGGTGGTTCCGCAAGGCTTAAACCTGCTTCATTACACAGCCTCCGGCAGCAACGCCTTGGTTACAGAAGTACAGAGCCAGCAAACCCAATCAAGGACAACCTTTATGTCAACTGCAATATTGTTCCTAGCCATCATGTGCGGTTGACCCCTTCGTGCCTTAGAGGTGGAACCGCCCTGATTTGTGGGGTAATATTTCCCTTCCTATCTAGTTACCACAGCATTTAATCTGTATTCCTTCTACACATGGAGCATTAATTATCCACGGTGTAAGTATCAGTACTTCACTCCCCTAACATGTTACTAGATTTGCCATACAAAGCAGTAACCCCACTGAAGGCATTTCCAATCTTCCAAGATGGCTACTGCACAACTTCCTGCCACTGAGCCAATCACTAACAGTGACCTCATTGGCTTACTAGCAGGTTCCTGTCCGAGGCCATTTTAAGCTCCCAACAACCATGCTGGCATGTCGGAGGGGAAGCGGGAGACTCCTGGCTGGGACAACAAGCATCATTTAAACTGTATAGAGGACCCCTCGGGTCACACAATGGTACATAGAAAGGACACTTCCTGATGTCATCAGGCAACACTAACTATTCTCGCGATGATGTCACTTTGGGAAAGGACACTTCCTGATGTCATCAGGCAACACTAACTATTCTCGCGATGATGTCACTTGGGAAAGGGCACTTCCTGATGTCATCAGGCAGCACTAACTATTCTCGCGATGATGTCACTTGGGAAAGGGCACTTCCTGACTTCCTGGTGTCTGGGTGTCATTGTCACTGAGCAGTGGGACAAGCGCCCAAGTGAGCTCAGAGAGAAGCCCCTCAGTGGCACTCAGGGGTCTGTTTAATTATGTAACCACAGCAGGATATAATGTCTGTAATTCCTTGCCTGAAGAGCTGACAATTTAATTCCAGTGTCTGCCACTTTCACCTAACTCCTTTTCTCTTCTCCCTTTTTAATCCCCATTTTATTTCTCTCATTTCTTCCCCCTCATTCTCCCCCCATTATTTCTCTCTCACCCCACCTGGTACCCCCAACTCCCCTTCTCCATCTGTCATTCCCACATCAACTTTCCTCCTCTTCTCTCCTTGTTACAGCCCCTTACTCTCTCTCTCCCCCTTCTCTCGCTTTCATTATACATCCAACCCCTCCCCCTCCATATCTCTTCCCCTCCTCTTTCCCCATGTTCAATCAGTGGCTCAGTCTTTGACTGAGCCACCTGTGTTGAAGCAGGGATATCCTGAAAACCTGACCTGTTGGTGGCCCTTGAGGGCTGGAGGTGGCCACCCTTGGTTTATACAGCCCGATTTCATGCAGAAGGCATCAGGAGCCGGAGTGAGTCACCTTCGCCAAAGGTTGTTTTCATGATGCCGATCGTGTCAGCAGCACAAAGTAACCTTTCAATCAGCACATTTGGGAAGGTAAAAAAAATATATATAACGAAACAAATCCAGCGAGGACAGAATCCTGCAACCTCCGACTTCTCAACTACTTCTTTAACGCTTGCTGCCTGTTGGGTCAGTGCGGCCATGTGTTCCTGGATCTTCTGGCAGCAAAGGGGTTAACAGAAAAATAAATAAAAAATAAAAATAGAGGCTAAAACTTTGCGCACAGGGGGAAGAAAAACAAAAACAGCACACGGGTCAGCAGTGAGCAAAGTGTATCCAGATACATCAGCAACACATCACTGTAAGGCCGAGTCCATACAAGGACAGGCCGTGCTGAGGCGTGCGAACGCTCAGCGCTGAGCCCCTGCATCCTCAATGAGGATGCCTTGAGAGGGGGCTCGCGCGAGCGTCCGCAGGCGTGCTCAGGCTTTGGAGTTTTCAGCCGAGCGCCAAGCTGTTTTTCAGCGCGCTGTCGGCTGAAAACCTCCAATGAGAGCGGGGCTGCGTCAACGTCACGGCGCCGTGACGCCGCCGCCGTGACGTTGACGTCGCCGCCGTGACGTTGACGTCAGTGCGTCGCGGGCGATTGGCCCAGCGACGTCACTGCCCCGCTTCCCTCAGTCTCCCTCCACCTCCGATCGCGGACGCTGGCTCGCCTGTATGTGCATGGAGTCGCACAGCTTCAGCAGGCGAGCCTCAGCGTCAGCGCGGTGCAGCACGGCTCCCCCCCTCTATGGCCCGGGCCTTACAGAACGCGGAGCTCATCACTAACACGGCATTCCTATCTTTATCAGCAATGCGGTCCGGCACCTTCCCTTACCCAGAAGGCCTTAAAGCAGCGATACTACATCACCGCCACGTCTGGCTTTATATGTAAAGCGTGTGGAAATGTATCATTCTACTCTCTTACCTAAGCTAGCTCCTGTTATAAATCTGTAACAATCCTGATTGTGTGACTAACATAATGGCTGCTTCAGTCAGTGTAACTCAGCAGATACAATGTATCCTGATATTACTAAGGTAACATTATCTATTGTTACAGTTTGCAGCTCAAACTGCTTGGAACATTGGCAACAAATTAGTACAAACGGGAAAGTGTTGCAAAGATCTTGCACTGCTGGGGAGGTGGGCTAATCCAAGCTATAGAAATCAAAGGATGCTGTAAAACGCATTAAAAATGGCATTAAGAGTTGAATACATTTTTGTAACGAAAAAAAAAAAACACAGGTCACCTTTATCAAATATTACAGAATGGATATATATATATATTTTAAATAAAAGATTTCACGTTTTGCTGCTTTATCTCTTTCTGAAATGTGTGTACAGCAAAGCAGAACGATCCAGCACACTTGGGGTTACCAATAAAGTATCTGGATATTTACATATACTTTATTGTTAACCCCAAGTGTGCTGGGTCTTATTTCTGCATTGATACATACACATAGAATCAGAAACAGGGCACTCGCAAAACAAAAAGTGCAATAAGGATAAAGAGAGGGTGCATACCATCAAAAGAGTGCACAAAAAGCCAACAGGACAGGCACTTCTAAGTTCAAAATGGTCAAATTTATTATCTCAGCGTTTCGGTCCCCACTGGAATCTCTCTCAAGAGTGTATGTATATATAAATATATAAACAAAAAAGACAATAAATGCCCAGTGCGACCTCCAACGACATATTATATAGTTAAATACTTCTCTGTATATCTTCTCATAAGCAAGGGTCAATTCTTTGGCCAAAGTATTTTAAGCCTACAGCCACGTCACGGTATATCCGCAGGTCCTAACCCTGCGGCACCTGCAAATAGCGCTCATACCCTCTCTAATGGAGGGAGAGGGGTCTTTAATAGACAGGTCATTCACAGGTGTTTAGCAAGAACTGCCATTAAAAAAGTGGGAAGGGCGAGTTTGGAAACAGGCAGGAGGGGTCACCAATCTCCTTGTGTGTGTGAGATGATATATATATATATATACACACACACACACACACACACACACACACAACACAGTGGTTGACAATCACAAAAAAATCTACTCGCCACCTAAGTACCAAACGTGTGCTGCTTGGGCCAATATTTAGCCCGGGGGGTTAAATCCACTCGCCGGGGCGAAGCAAAATGTATAGGTTTGTCGAACACTGCACACACACATATATATATATATATTGTAACATCGCCGCGAAGAAGAGATCAGTGTATCTCGAAAGCACAAATAAAAGATTTCGTTAGCCACAGAACGGTATCATCTATTTATTTTTGTTATGAAGCTACGGCTAACACCCAGTACTGTACCTCTACCATATATTATTATACTAGATTGATTATAGCGATATTAATTAGTATATATGATACGGATGCTCAAGATGAGAGTAGAGATGAAATGTATTATAGATATATATAGGATGAATATATATATATATAGCGTTATATATAGAATAATTTTAGTATATTATATATTAATGCCGAAGATGGAGTGGCTGTACTCAGTTGACCTTTTTTCCCCACCAGCCATAAATCTGAAGTGATTTCTTATTCCAGTTGGTAAGTGGATAAATGTAATCCAATGAGTTCATTTCCTGATGAATGTTTAACTCGGCCACTGCCACAGCCGCTTGCAACACGTGGATCCGGCCTTTAGTGGATGTGAAGCAACGCTTTGCACTGCAGCTACGTGGCAAAATGTTCCCCCTGCCACGTGTGACATGCTTTTAAAACGTGGGACTTCAAGCCGGAGATTTAAAAGCGCGCAGAACATGCAAGAGAAAGATGAAGTGTCCTCCAGGCAAGTGTCTAAGTGCGATGATATTTATCCGCTCACACAGATGAATCGATCGTCACTCTGCTGCAGTTATCCAACAATAATTCAGGCGCAAGGATGCCAACTGTCTTTAGGCCCCGGCTTCACCGTATCGTCACATGTTCCAATCGCTCCATATATCTGCACGCAAAGCGTTTGTGATGTGAACGAGAACGCAGACGCGAGGAGAAACACTGCGTTTCCCCTCACTCCTATACAAATACAATAGTTCAGTTTTATAATAGTACTAATAAAAAAAAAAGATTCTACAAAATAAACTTAATGTAAACAATATTTAATGTTAATTATTACATGGGAAATTACACATATATTGTGTTAAAATTCCGTCCAAAATTGCACTGATTGTTAAGCGCAAATGAGATCTATGCAAAGAGCTGATGCATTTTGCCCATAATTGGGGAATCCCATTGTATTACATTTCTAGAAAACGACGGACTCCATGCTTTTCTGGTGCCGGCTCTGATCGTCCAATAACCATTTATAGGACACCCTTAATTGCCATATGAGAATCCGCTCGTAGGTTTCTGCCTTCAAGCCAAGCGTCCCCTTACTCAAGGTGTTTCTTTGTCTGCGGACATTAACAGGACAAGAACCACAGAAAGAATAAGGAACGGAGAGGGGTTGAAGTTCCTTTTGTGGTTGAGATCTTTGGTGTGAGACACTGTAGTTCACCCAAAAATAAAAGTCGCTTTCTTCATATCATATGACGCGTATTTAATGAACAGGCAGAAGTGTCGTTTACTTTCAAATCAGAGAACAAGGCTGCACATCTTTTGAAACTTCCCAAGTAGCTGTTAATACAAGACGAGATATCCAAAGTGATAACGCGTACAAAGGAACAATTCTCTGCGGAAACATGATGGTTAAAGATGCAATTCCTGATTGTGAAAAACAACCATTTTTGTGAAATTTTCCCCCCCAATGCTGTAGCAGTGCTCAACCCCAGTCCACAAGACACCCCCCAAACAGGTCAGCTTTTAAGGATATCGCTGCTTCAGCACAGATGGCTCATCAATCGGTCCCTGCTTCAGCACAGGTGATTGAGCCACCTGTGCTGAAGCAGGGATATCCAGTAAACCTGACCTGTTTGGGGGGGGAAGGGGGGTCTTGAGGACTGCAGTTGAGCCCCCTTGACACGCCACAGATGAACACAAACGGTATGATTTGTAGTTACATTCTAAAACAGGCTGCCGGATATTATTCAGAAGACATGTCTGTCTCTGCTGCCTTCAAAGGGGTTACAAAAAAAATCTATACAAAATGTGTTTTCTACAACAGATTGCACCTTTAGCAGAAGGTTTTCTTCCCCAGCCCTGCTTATACCAATGGGTTTATTGGAAATGACACTACAGGCAGGAGACAGGAAGTTGGTTTCAACCTGGAATACGAGTAAATACATCTTCTCGGATGAGATAATGGAACACAAGCCCCTATTCATTCATTGTTTTGACCCCTTTCGAGGGACCTGCAATGCATTGCTGGGCACTAAATGGATTCAAATCCAGCACATTGAGGTAAGCTGGCCCCGAGCCAGCCACGTTTCACGGAGAAGTGGCGGTTTCAGACTTTTTTTGTTTTTGTTTTATCGTTGCACCTTTTTTTATTTTTTTTATTTAATGTACAAATCAATAAATAGACATCAATCTTACACCACCACCACCAAAAAAAAAAAAAAAGAGAAATAATTAAAAACAAACAAAAAATAAATGAAATAAAAATAAAAGTTGGAAGTTTTAGATGATTTTCTGCAGCCGAGACACTCATCTACATTTCTCTCACTAACAAGATTTTCCGATCTTAAACCT
The DNA here is from genome assembly GCA_036426205.1 of Ascaphus truei. Lineage (NCBI taxonomy): Eukaryota > Metazoa > Chordata > Amphibia > Anura > Ascaphidae > Ascaphus > Ascaphus truei. The sequence goes on from CM071573.1 coordinate 79,398,758, forward strand.
GGCTTGAATGAATAGCAATTGTTCCCTTCTGGGTAGGAAGGTGCTGCATTTTGCTGCTAACCCATTCACTGGCTTGGAATCAGCCAGGCCTCAGATGGCTGTTTCCATGGTTACTTGGTTCATTCAATACAGGCCACATAATGAAGACAATGTGTTTTCCATTTAGATGAGTTTTAGAGGGGAGAAGAGAGAGAGAGAGAGAGAGAGAGAGAGAGAGAGAGAGAGAAAAAGGAGAGAAAGACAGCGAGGAGAGGAAAGAATGGGGCAGACCTTACGGCTGAAGGGTAATATAGAATGATTTCTCTGGTTAAAACACTGGGTGTTTTGCTGCTTCCTGAATAAAACCTTCTGAACCCCCTTTTGTTCCCTGGAGCATACGCCCTTCTGATGTTCAGGGAACTACATAAAGGCACCCCGAGGGTTAAGCACCAACATATTCCATGGTGCGGTACAAGAGTGGATTCCCAAGTAATATACATTGGTTATTGGTATCTAGTGTTGATTGGGCGCTGTACATAGCATAGCCTGCAGGCCCGATTACAAATCTAAATGCTGGGTGCCATCAAGTGTCCATATGGCATCAAAAGCATGTTCCCTACAGCGAGTGTCACAACCAGCAGGTCAAATGCAACAGCACAACATGAAATAATCAGGTTCCTTGGCTGCTCTAAGAAGCTTACGATCAGACTAGAAAAAGCAGGTCACTAGTGCGCTCCCAGGAAGTAGGGCAGTGAAATGCAACGGATGGACATCATGGCGGCCATGAGTGATGAGCGAAACACCTTCACATCAGTTGACTCAACCCTACCTGTGCCAGAGGTACGTTAAAGTGCCGATTCCAGGTCCAACCCTACCTATGCCACAGGTACATGAAAATGCCGATTCCAGGTCCAACCCTACCTATGCCACAGGTACGTGAAAAT
>CM071573.1:79416711-79449211 GCA_036426205.1 Ascaphus truei
TCTCAGCAAGTCAGTCTCTCTCTCAGCAAGTCAGTCTCTCTCTCAGCAAGTCAGTCTCTCTCTCAGCAAGTCAGTCTCTCTCTCAGCAAGTCAGTCTCTCTCTTAGCCAGTCAGTCAGTCTCTCTCTCAGCAAGTCAGTCTCTCTCTCAGCCAGTCAGTCAGTCTCTCTCTCAGCCAGTCAGTCTCTCTCTCAGCCAGTCAGTCTCTCTCTCAGCAAGTCAGTCTCTCTCTCAGCAAGTCAGTCTCTCTCTCAGCAAGTCAGTCTCTCTCTCAGTCAGTCAGTCAGTCTCTCTCCCTCTCTGGTGAACCTTTAGCTGACCTTGGTATTACACAGCCCCTGCATACAAACCAGTCCTGCTGTGTATTGATTTGGGAGGGAATCTGGATGGGTTTATCAGCTGCTTTATCTGCTCAGGCCGGATTGGGGGGGGGGGGGGGTGCAAGATGATTAGACTCCAGCCCTGGTCCTAACACCCCCTGCTGCTGGAATTCCTACTCTCCCAAAGTGACCCCCCTCCCCCCCAGCTTTCACAAGTCAATGAGTCTGCAGCAAACTCCCCCAGACGCCTGTAGGAGATCAATGTGTATAATGCCAGGATCTTGTCCACTGAGCAGCTCAGGATCTTAATGTCCAGTTTGTGAGGTTACCATGGCAACCGTTACACTGCCCTGCTCTGCGGAGAGCTCCATTTTGAGCTCCCGGACACTTAATATAAACACTTGGAATATCTCCTGAGCAGAGCACCGGGTTTTAAAAGAAGAGATCTCTTAAAGTAAAACAGAAATTTGAAGGGTTTACGTGAGCACGTTGGGTCCGGTTGCAAAGGCGCTGGCTAGAGGGATCGTAACTCCTCGGGAGCGATCACATGATCACGGCGTCACTGCTGCAGAAACGGAACAGTTGTCCTCTTGCGTTCCTTGGGGCGGTCACGTCCAGCGCAGAACGAGATCCCCCGTCGAAAATCAGTAACAGGAATACGATGTAGCTAGTGCTGGAGGGGTCAACTCTAGTCCTCAAGGTCTACAAACAGGCCAGGTTTTCAGGATATCCCTGCTTCAGCACAGGTGGCTCAATCCTTGACTCAAGTTTGCAGGGGCTACCAACAGGTCAGGTTTTCAGGATATCCCTGCTTCAGCACAGGTGGCTCAATCAGTGGCTCCGTCTGACAGCCACCTGTGCTGAAACAGGGATATCCGGAAAACCTGACCTGTTGGTAGCCCTTGTGGTCTAGCGTTTGCCACCCCTGAGCTAGTACATCATGGGGTCAGACATGGAGTGCCAGACTTCTTGCCCGATGCACAGGGGCAGCTTTTGACCCAAAAAGCTTAGGGAGGGGAAGAAAAGGTAAAAAAAAAAAAAAAAAAATGTTTGGCAGGATTCTTTTATTGTACAAGGTAAAGAAAGTATCCAAACCTGCCTCACCCCACGGACATCACACAGCGGTTAAACTGCAGACAAGGATTCTGGGTAGTAGCCCACTCATGAGCACACGCTCTCACGCTTTGCTACTTATCCATTTTGAACAGGTCTATGGCTACGGCCCCAGAGTATACTGCTGCGCGCGCGCCTGGCGGGGGCGTGCACGTGCGAAAGCCGTGATCCGCGGTCTCTGGTTCAACTTTCAGTGAGGAGCAGGAGATGCGACGGGGGAGGGGAGAGGGGAGCATGGCAGGGTCAGCGCTCCGTCGCTACAAGAAAACCCCAAATTCTTGTCAGCGGAAAATCTGCCCGTGCACCGCGATCGCTACACGCACGCGCAGGCAGCTGCTGGGACCGGCCCCGTTGCGAGCGCTGCGGTAAACACTGGGGCCGAGGCCTTGGTCCCTGTAGTTATTGCCCGTTGTGTGACCACGTTTACCGCGCCAGACGCAAAGCCGGGGGAAACACTTATGACTGAAAGTGTAATCACACGTTTATGTCCATGTGGCAATAAAGAGCAATACTGAGTATGGTCTAAAGCGTCTGAAAATAAAACCGCAGACCCATAACCGTGACCTCATTGCCAAGGGAGCGTGTAACACAGCACATCCCACCGTGTAACGAGGCGACCGGAACATGCGCACAAGCCTCGCTGCGGTATAACGGCAAAGTGTCCGTGTGCTGGACGGATTCAATGCCCCACTGAATGTATGCCAGCACTGCGATGGGATGAAAGCGCTCAGTGCTGTAACACTGCTCTGCCATTTGTACCAGTTTTTTGTCCTAGTGAAATATTTGCTGAACAGGTTGGCAAAATTGGGCCCGACAGCCAAAACTCCAGAAAGCCCGGTTCTAAATCTCACGTAATATAAAGGTACGTACGGCTTCCATTAAAGCCTCATCATGTGATCAAACCGGACGGACGCGTTAGTGCCGCACAATTCCAACGCTGCCGTGATAACGATATAAGGCAGGCTTCGGGAAATCACCATTTCCAAGGTTTTACATTGACATTTTTCCAAAATAAGGAACCATTGATATAATTGTGACCAGGATGTCAAAGATAAAGCAAAATAAAATCTATTACACAATGTGGGACTGTGTCTTTGGTGGAGAAATCTTGACTTGTTTGTGAGCCGCCACCTAGCTTGTAAGGCTGTGGCTCCGCCGGCGCTGACCGCGCTCCTGCTTGAGAGCGGTGACTTGACCAGCTCTCCAAGCATGAGCACCGGGTGTCCTGGCTATTGTGCAAGTGTGGAGGAGGGGGGGGGGGGGGGGGGGCGTTGCGGGCAAGTTGAGCACGCAGGAAAGTAAAACATTTTCGTTTACTCAAGCTCCAAGCTTGAGTGAGCGTGCGTGCTTGAGTGAGCGTGCGTGCCCGAGCGCGCGCACCGCATGAGCGGGGACTTGCCCATATAAATTTATGCAACTAAAAGTGGCAAGCACCGCACGCTCAGCGCGGTCAGCACCAGCGGGGCCGCAGCCTAATTCTTATTGCCAGAGAGGCCCCATGCCAGTCTCAGTAGGGGAATGGGATATGGCGTATGGGGCATCTTAAATGGTTCAGTTCCTCAAGTAGACTTTTCTTCTGTTAAAAAAAAAAACCATAGGACATCATAAATGTTCAAGCCCCTTCTTTTGTTGTTATGTAGAAGTCACTAGTAGTATTCATACCTCCTTGAATGTGCAATCCCTGATGCTGGGTTACAAATACAAAATAAACACTTTATTTTTAACGCCACCTGCATTTAAGCTCTGCCACTCCTGTGTGCATGTACTGTATGTGGATTTGGGGGTCTATAAAATGACTAGTTATTTCTCATAAAGTAAGACTTTGCGGGCTCATGTTAGGTTATTTGTATGGAGGATTTCAAAGGAAAGTAGTTTGCATTTTTTTATCTGCAGGGAGCAAAATACTTGTTATATGGTTATTTACACCCTCTAGAAATACCCGGAATACACATGAGGTGTCTCAAAGCATTGGGCAAAATTATTATTTTTTTTAAACAAATCACCATTTACAAAAAGAAAAAAACTGCATTAGAAAAAGTTAAAAAAACAAGTGTTTTTCAAATAGACCAGTGTTTATCAACTGGGGTTCCCCAGGAATCCCCTAAAGGTTTCCTGCAATTTTCAGGTCATTTGAAAAGTGTATTAAATACAGAAACATTTACCATGCATCTGATCTCAGACGCGCTATTTGAGAGGGTTGGGGTTCCTTACAATGCCGCTGAGCTCAGCTCAGACGCTCTTATTAATAGAGTTTGGTTCCAGGCTATCCTGTCATCTGATCTCGTACACGCCTATTAGAGGGTTGGAGGTTCTTACATTCATCTGATCTCAGATACGCTATTAGAGCGGGTTGGGGTTCCTTACAATGCATCTGATCTCAGACGCGCAATTAGAGAGGGTTGGGGTTACAAAGAATTTCACAATATAATTATAGGGTTCCTTCACCAAGAAAAAGGTTGAAACCCACTGAAATAGACTATCTGGATTTCACCTTTAAAACTGCACCTGAGGTGGCTGCACGGCTACACCAGTGAAAACCTATACACCACCGGTAAATATGCGAGCAGCGTTATGACATACCACAGATGTAGCCAGCCTCCCTGTCCCCCCAGGTGACACAATGTATCTCGTTAGAACGCAGAACACCAGAGTTTCCATAGGCTTAGTGTAGAATATCAGGTCACCTGGAGAGAACCAGGAAGCTGCTACATCTGTATGTAATAATTCCAACTACAAGACAAGAATGTTAAAAATTAAATGACCATCGCACGGCGGCCACAACGCGCCACAAACGCGCCACTTCTCACCCCCGGCTCAATATCATTTCTTTTTTCAACAAAAATAAATATTCAGGAAGTTTCAGATTTTCGGCCCTTTTTGGGAGAAGTTCACTCTGGACTTGCACTAAATGCAAACAAAACGAAGCTTATGTATTAATCAAGGGGGCTTAAAAAAAGGTGGGATCCTCCTGCAGAAAATAAACAGACTGGAACGCTGGAATCTTTGGATTTAACCCTTTTGCACCCAGGGGAAGCTGTGGGAGTGACAGGTTTGGAGAAGAGTTTGGTCACACAGATGTAAGGCGATTCCTGACAATTCTGTAATCCTTATGCAAACGTTACTCCATCACCTTAATCACACTCAGCCCTTCAGTTTGTCCAACTGAAAGCCCCCACAGTTAATACGTTTAACACTTCTGCAATGGCTCAGCTGATCCCCTCAAATGATGTTCACCGCCTTATCCCTGTAATTGAACCCACGACATGGCAGGGAAAGAAGATACTCATGTCCAAGTATCCTTCCTGGTAACAAATTCTGAAATGAATCAATACAGTCAAATATGCAAAGCACCCAAGGGGTTGTGAGGATTTATTTGACGGTGATGGAAACCCAATGCCTGTAAAACAACTGGACTATCTGTATACAAGAGTGGCACACAGAGGGTCATGAACCCCTAAGCTTCCCGAAAATGTTAACCACTTCAGTGCTAAGGGGGTAAGCAAGTCCGGTTGGAACCTCCACTGCCCAACTCAAAGAGCAGCAAAGTGACACCGGATGAGAATGACTCTCGTGTTATGTATTACTGAGGGTCAGAGGGCAGTAAGATCTGGTAAAGGGGTAGCCAACGCCAGTCCTCAAGAGCTGCTAGCAGGTCAGGTTTTCAGGATATCCCTGCTTCAGCATAGGTGGCTCAATCAGTGGCTCAGTCGAAAACTGAGCCACTGATTGAGCCTCCTGTGCTGAAGCAGGCTTTTTGACGGAGCTTCTGATCGAGCCACCTGTTAAAAACCTGACCTGTTGGTAGCTCTTGAGGACCGGAGTTGCCCACCCGAAACCTAGTAACGTACAGTATGGCTGACTGTATGAGCCTGACCAGTTTCTGGCTCCATTTCCTCTGAATGAGAAGAGTGAGCTGCTACAGTAGTTCTTGGGGATTTTAACTTCAATTGGCTTGACCCTAAAAACCACAAAATCCAGATACAAATCAAATCGCTTAACCTATCGCAACTCATTTCCCAATCCACACAGACAAACCTGAAATCGCACAACCATTCCTTGCTAGACTGGATTCTCTCCTCAAACCCCAGCAGAATCCAATCCTCTGGCATCCTTCCTGACATTTTCAGTGACCATGCAATAGTCTGTGTAAGGAAAATTTTAATTCCCGACCCTGATTCTGCGCTTGACTATTTCCAATCCGAGTTCTTAAAACTCTGATACCCATGCTCCACTACGCAAAATAAGGGTACGGAGTACCCACCTTCCATGGGTTACACCTGACCTTATAGCACTCTACCAGTTTAGGGATGCCTTGTGGAAAAGCCACAAAGTAACTGGCACTACCAAGGATCTCAATCACTACAGATGCATTCGGAACATGTGCACAAGGCAAACAAGGCACGCAAAAGCACAATATTACTCTGACAATCTCATCCAGAATACATTAAACCCAGCTAACTTCTGGAAGGTTATAAACAACATATTCCAGCCTTCTAACCATCAGCAGCCAAGTAATATCACTAAGGGGGATATTACTCTGACAAACCCCACCGACATTGCAAATGCATTCAATGATTACTTTGTGGGGTGTGCTACTAAGTCATTAGCGAAACGCAGCCCAAACCACAAACCTGAATCTCATCCTGGGAGTGCCCACATAGCCCCACCCCCTCCCAACACTGCCCACAACTTTCAATTTGGCCCAGTATCCGAAGAGGAGATTACACAAGCGCTCCTCAAATTAAAACTAAGCAGCCAATGTGGACCTGACTTACTACAATCTAGGTTCCTACGACTTGGTGCCCCAGCCATTGCAAAACCAATTGCTTCCATGGTCAACTCTATCCTGTCTGCAGGCCATATCCCTAAGACCTGGAAAACTGCTACAGTTGTCCCAATCTTCAAAAGTGGGGACAAAAACACTGTCTCAAACTACAGGCCAATCTCCCTTCTCCCAATACTATCCAAAGTCATGGAAAAACGTGTCCACTCCCAACTAGGCGATTTCTATACCAAGACAAATTTCCCTAGCCAATTCCAATCTGGCTTTCGCCCCAAACACTCCACCGTAACTACCCTGCTAAAAGTTTGCAATAAAATCCAGTGTGGAATGGAACGGGGTCAACTCACTGGTGCAGTATTCCTAGATTTTGCAAAGGCTTTTGATACTGTTGATCATGCTATCCTGCTTAACAAACTCCAGAGCTCTGGAATAGGGAAGCATGCTTTAAACTGGTTTCAGTCCTACCTATCAGGTAGATCCCAACATGTGTCCATCTCAGGCTCTAAATCCAACCCCCTGGATATCACCTTTGGTGTCCCGCAAGGCTCTGTTCTGGGGCCCCTACTCTTCTCAGTGTTCATCAATGATCTTCCCACAGCTTGTAAGGAAGCCTCAATACACATGTATGCAGATGACACAATCCTATATGCACACAGCCATAGCCTCTCCGACCTTGAACATATACTTCAGTCTGACTTTTTGAGACTCGAAAACTGGATTTCCCAAAACAAACTGTATTTAAACACTGACAAGACTGTAACAATAGTATTTGGGACCAAGACTACATTTTTAAAGCTTCCAGTGACTGAGCTCCAGATCAGAACCAACGCTAACACCACCCTAACCCCTGTCACTAGTTTAAAATACCAGGGCATATGGTTTGACTCCCACTTAACATTCGGGATGCACATTGATACCCTGACATCCAAAACCTATGCCAAACTAGGTGTACTTTACAGGAACAAATCCTCCCTTAACCTGCTGGTCACAAAGTATATTGCACAGCAGATGCTAATGCCAATTATCGACTATGGAGACATAATATATGGCTCGGCACCTCAAACCCACCTTAGCAATCTTGACACCCTCTACAATTCAATTTGTCGTTTCATTCTCCAATGCAACTACAACACACATCACTGCGAAATGCTCAAAGAACTAGATTGGTCATCACTCGAGTCTAGGCGCAAAGTTCACCTTTCCTGTCTCACCCTCAAATACTTTCTGGGCAAGCTACCCAGCTACCTGAACAAGCTCCTCACCCCTACCACATGCAGCACTTATCCTCTGAGATCAGTCTCCAAAAGACTGTTCATGGTCCCAAGGTTCAGCAAAGTATCCGGCCGTTCCTCCTTCTCTTACCGTGCACCCCAAAACTGGAACAACCTACCGGAGACTCTCACATCCATCACTAGTTTAAGTTCTGTCAAAACGAAGGCTGTCTCACATTTTAATCTGATCTGTAACTGTTTCATACGCCTATAATATATATTATCTAAACTGTGCATGCAATGTATTGTATATAATATATACCCTGCTCATTTACGTAACTGTATTTGTAACCATGTATTATTTGTCATATTAACTATGCCCAGGACATACTTGAAAACGAGAGGTAACGCTCACTGTATTACTTCCTGGTAAAACATTTTATAAATAAAAATAAATAAATTGGGAATTAAAAATTAAAAGATCAACTGCCCTTCACCCCTTTAAAGATGCAGTATCCGTTCCTCCAAGCTCACGTCATACAGAGCAGTGCATTGTGGGTCTTCGTTTCCCAGTGGTCTTGCTTAAGAGATATCAAACCATCCCGTCTCTAATACCCAGTCATTATTATACGTCACTGCCAGTGCGCACACAGCTGTACAGACGTGACCCCCATAAAAGGACACCCCATTATAACACAGAACGTCAGCGTTTCCACAGAATTCAACAGCCGCGTCGGCGCAGAATATCACAATGTATTACAGCGTAACACTAGAGGGGGCATTGAAGCTGCGACATCTTGTATGTCACGACATAACGCACGCACAATGAATCCTCGCCATTCGCCCACGCAGTCACATCTCCAGTATCTCAGGCACTGGATATATCAGCCCACGGCTTTCCGCTGCCACACCTTAATGCTCCGGGCACCATATTTCCTTGCGTTGTAGATATTGAGCGGGCTAAAGGTGTACTATACGTGAGGTCATTTCTACACGAGGCACCCGCATATTCTGCAGAGCACGGAAATTGGGGGGACACAGCCGTGTTATTTTAATAAATAAAAACACATTGATTATAGCGGGGCGGCCAACTCCAGTCTTCAAGAGCCACCAACAGGTCAGGTTTTCAGGATAGCCCAGCTTCAGCACAGACGGCCTCAGAATAAACCTGTGCTGAAGCAGGGATATCCTGAAACCCTGACCTGTTGGTGGCTCTTGAGGACCCTTGGATTACAATATTCACAAGAGAGACCTCGCTCCAGTCTTGTACACAGGCGATCAGCATGCAGTGTCCCCCTATCCTCCCCCTTTCTGCAGCCCCCCAAAGTAAGCTCTTTCCCCCTCCGCCTGCACACCCCCACCTCCTGCTTCTCCTCTGTTTGTGAAGTCTCAGGAAATACCACAGCTCACATTCCAGCCCCACACCAGTGAAAAGCGCCCATGTGACCTGCAAGGACCTGCTTTTCTCACACACAGAGAGAGAGACAAGAGAGGGGAGGAGGGGAGAGGAACATTTAATTCCAGGAGCACAGGGATCCGGCACCTCCCTCCTACCCCTGCAGTTTTTTTGGTGAGCAGATTCATTTCTTCCCTGGGATCAGTGGCGAGTGGCACCCAGCCCTGACACCCAGCCCTGACACCCAGCCCTGACACCCAGCCCTGACACCCAGCCCTGACACCCAGCCCTGACGAGCCTTCCATGATCTGACCAGCATAGCTGCATTCTTCCAAGCCATTTCAGGCCAATGTGCTGTCCTCCTCCGTGAGGAGTTAAAGGCCAACCTATACTCTCTACAGCAGTGAAAAGGTTAAGTTGCACTTACTAGATTGAAAAAATGGTGTACCTTTTACACACACACACACACACACACACACACACACACACACACACACACACAACACACACACACACACACACACCACACACACAACACACACACCACACACACACACAACACCACACTGCCCTTTCGAGCTTACAATCTATGTTTTTGGTGCCTGAGGCACAGGGAGATAAAGTGACTTGCCCAAGGTCACAAGGAGCCGACACCGGGATTGAACCAGGTTCCCCTGCTCCACACTCAGTGCCAGCCAGTCTTTCCTCCCTGAGCCGCTGCTTCTCAGCGCGGCGTAAATGCGATTCTGGAGTCGGCGTCAACAACTTTGTGGATAACATTTTTTTTTTTTTTATGGCAAACTCGTTACATGGAAAGTGAAGGCAAATTCTCAGGTGCAAATTTACCCTCAATTAAAGCAGCGACCACCCTAACTAACCCCCCGTTATTTACAGGATGGAAAAAGCGGGGTCCTGAAGCGTTGAACCGCACTGTTTCCAGCTCCACGGGCCCCGAGACACTCACAGCTGAAGTTGCCCGTATTACTTCCTGGTTTATAAAGGGGATTTAAATAGCCGGCCAATAGGAAGCTACAACCGATGTTGCGGCTTTCCTATTGGCCCGATATTCGGCAGCCATTTTGTATCCCCTGGTGGGAAATTTAACAAGTGTAGTTACCCAGTAACTATCCTCGGGAACCAAGGGGCCCCCAGAACAGAGAACCTCCGCGGTTTCCATCCTGAAAATATAATGGGGGGGGGGGGGGGGGCGGCGTGTAACAAAAATTAAACTGGCAGTGGGAACGATTTATTTAAGAGTTCAGGCTATAGCCTCTATTTAATAGGTTATCAAGCTGCATCCCCGGGCTCGGGGAATGATCCGCTGCATTCAAATGACGGGGTCTGGAACAGGGGCGGGCAACTCCAGCCCTCAAGGGCCACCAACAGGTCAGGTTTTCAGGATATCCCTGCTTCAGCACAGGCGGCTCAATCAGTGGCTCGAAGCAGGCTCTTTGACTGAGCTGTTGGTTGCTTTTGAGGACTGGAGTTGCCCGCCCTTGATTTAGTAACATGTGGCTACTGGGGAATGAAAAGTGAAATGACCAACTGCCCTTCGCCTCTTTATAAAGATACAGTACCCGTTACGTCGAAGACTGAACCACCTGGGCTGAAGCAGGGATATCCTAAAAACCTGGCCTGTTGGTTGGCCCTTGAGGACTGAGTTGGCTACCCCTGGACTAAAATCTTCCCCCGGCTCGGGAAAGAAAGATTCACAGCATGTTGAACAAAGGCCAAAGTTGTAACATGAACTGGAGGACGTACTTTGAATCCTTGAACAGTTTGTAATCCTAACTGGGAATTTAAACGCGGAATTGGCTTCAATTCCCAGCTCCCACCTTAACCCCTTTCCTGCCAGGGACCAGCCACCCAGCTGGCAGCGGAGGGGTTAAGGAGAAGCAGCGCCTCACCTGCATGTGCCGGTAACGGTTTCCCGCAGGCGGAGCTGCGCTGTGCTCCCCGCCGCCCTTTCACTTGTCTAGATCCATCGTCCTAAAGTCAGAGAAGAAAAGAAGAAAAGAGAGAAGGTTCAGGAACAGGGAGCTCTAGCATGCGACAGGTTCTAGGTTAGATCTAGAGCAGGAGTGGCCAACTCCGGTCCTAAAGGGCCACCAACAGGTCAGGTTTTGAAAACTATCCCTGCTTCAGCCAGGTGGCACAATCAGTGGCTCAGTATTTGACTCGAGTCCTCAAGGGCCACCAACAGGATATCCCAGCTTCAGCACAGGTGGCTCAATCAGTCCCTGCTGCAGCATCAGTGGCTCAGTCTTCAACTGAGTCACTGATTGAGCCACCTGTGCTGAAGCTGGGATATCCTGAAAACCTGACCAGTTGGGGGGGGCTTGAGGACTGGAGTTGAGAACCTCCTGATCTAGAACCCTGGCAGGTGCTTGGGGGAAGATACAGACATGTACGAAGGAAGCAAGGACGCTCCGGCACTCTGCTCCCTGACCCGCCTGCTTAAAAAAACACCAAACCTATGCTTTCTGTTAAACCGATGCCGTTTATCGAGCAGCCCGTACCATTTCCTGTGTGTATGCTGCTGGTTCTGGCTGAGCCTTCCAGAAAATAGGCATCTTCCCGACCACAATAATGAGTCCACTCGATTTTGATATTTAGGACGGCTGAAGATCAATGCCTCTCATACCAATAGCAAAGCGGTAGCTATTTTAGGACTGGAGCTGGATATTTTGGGATGATTAGGAGCCCGGGGGTAACCTCAGTCTTGTTCTTCTTCGATGTATTTTTAGTCAACGTGCAAATTTGCATCAATATATTATCAGGCAACAATCCTGCTAAACTTTGATGGCACGTGGCACGTGGCACGTGGACACGCGCGCGGCACCAAAAGATACATTCTTACCCCAAATCAGCGTTCTGCTACACACACACCACACAAAGTGTCCAACTGGAAATAAGTGGCATTTACAACCCGAATTTTAAAGCTGCAGACCAAGCAATATCCTACATGTGTTTTTTAAAATAAATCAGTTCTGCATTTTGAGAAAATACTCGTAGCATTTTTTTTAAACCCACAGTGAATTACATTTTTGATGTATTATAATGTAACGAGCGGTTTTTTGTTTCTATAGCAACCATTTACAAAGTCACATCCCCTTCCTCCTCTGAAACAGGCTCTGGCACACCCCTTTTTGAGCCCTGACCCCTCTCTAGCAGTGCACCAATGATATCTAGTGACTGCCTGGTCACATGATCTTCCCCACTGAACTTTTACATCTTTGGTCCTCTTCTGCTGCACTGACAGCCATTTAGTGAACCCCCTCCAATCGATCACAGAAGAACGGATCTTTGTGCAACTTCGCTAATTAATTACCATTGTGTGGATTGTACTGATGCGCATATTAAAGGGGGGAAACAAATTTTAAAAATAAAAACAAAAACCGGCAGCTTGGACCCCTGCTTTAAGAAACCTCAAAATCAATCGACTTCTAGTGTTTAGTGCTAAGGAATGTGACTGTGTAAAGGGACGTTCAATGCTGGCCGTCTCCTCTCCCAGAATCCACTGCTCGCCTCATCAGTTTATTGGCTCTTTCTTTCAAGTGAGGGCAGTGACCTCATCAGACTGGAATTAAGGCGTCACGTGATTCTGTCCGCCATGCTGTTCTCTCCCAGACAGTAAGGAAGTGGAGGGAAGATCCCTTTTTTTAATTTTGGAGGGGTTGGCAAGGAATTTAAAATGCAATGCGCAGAGCGCTGCTCCGGAAGTGGCGGTATATAATGCGTGGGTCTCACATAATGGCGAACACGAGATCAATTTGAAAAGCAAGTTTATCAAGCAAAAATAAACCCATTTGAAAAAGAACAACAACAACAACAACCTAAGAAGAAAGGAAATGACGGAGATAAATCAGTAATAACAAGTTGTGCTATTCAGTCTCAAGGTGATTCTGCAGAATAGATGGAGCGATCCAACGAATGTCCAGGAAATCATTGCTTTCATTGCTCACGGTGAAAAAACACGTTTTCCACTGCGTGTGCTAGGCCAGGGGGGCTCAACTCCACTCATCAAGACCCCACCAACAGGTCAGGTTTTTAGGATATACCAGCTTCTGCACAGGTGGCTCAATCAGAGGCTCAGTGAGCCACTTGTGCTGAAGCAGGGACTGATTATGCCACTTGTGCTGAAGCTGGGATATCCTAAAAACCTGACCTGTTGAGGGTGGAGGGGGTGGGGCTTGAGGACTGGAGTTGAGCCCCCCTGTTCTAGGAGATAATTCTAGGAGAAAGCTGCGGAGATTTTTTGCAATATTCGCATGCCGCATTTGGAAAGTTTCGCAGGGGGCGGCGGAGTTTCCTTCAGCCCGCGTCCCCAGATAACCCCGCGGTCCCCTACTATACACAGGTAAAAAAAGGAAATAAAAGTGCATTTGTACACAAGTATTTGATGTTTTAAAAGTACAATACAGGCATACCCCGCTTTAAGGACACTCACTTTAAGTACACTCGCGAGTAAGTACATGTCGCCCAATAGGCAAACAGCAGCTCACGCATGCGCCTGTCATCACGTCCTGAACAGCAATACCGGCTCCCGTCCTGTACCGAAGCTGTGCGCAAGCGGGGAGACTATAGAGCCTGTTACAAATGCCATATTTACATCAGTTATGCACGTATATGACGATTGCAGTACAGTACATGCATCAATAAGTGGGGAAAAGGTAGTGCTTCACTTTAAGTACATTTTCGCTTTACATACATGCTCCGGTCCCATTGCGTACGTTAATGCGGGGTATGCCTGTACCCCACAGCAGTTTTCCCTCCAGATAATTACAGGGAATCATCAAAGCACTAACACGCTAAATACATGTATAAAGATATACACATGTATGTACATATGTTTACACACCTATATAAACACAATCCAGGAATGGGGGGCGGGGGGTTCATTGGAGCAGGGGGGGGGGGCTGCTTGTAGACCAACTCCAGTCCTCAAGGGCTATCAACAGGTCCTGTTTTCAGGAGATCCCTGCTTCAGCACAAGTGGCTCAATCAGTCCTTGCTTCAGCACAGGTGGCTCAATCAGAGCCTCAGTTTGACTGAGCCACCTGTGCTGAAGCAGGGACATCCTGAAAACCTGACCTGTTGGTAGCCCTTGAGGACTGGAGTTGGCCCTGTTGTAGACGCACCGGGAGAGCCGCCCCTCCCCCCGCCGCTGTATAAGTGCTGAAGCATGATTTCCCAGTAACACTGACAGGAACCCGGAGACAGCTTAATGTTCCCCTTCCAGAAAGTTATGGGGGACGGATATCGGCAGGGTAACGGTTACCCAGAGCAGATCTCCCCAAACAAAGCTTCCATTGTTACACTGGAGCCTTGAAACTATAACCCAGCACATTAGCAGCGGGAAGCTAGAGAAGTGCAGAGTATCTCTACAGCAAGCTGCCAACAGCTTGTTGCAATTAACCCTTTGAGCCTCCTCTGCCATTTCTTTCATAATGTAGGACTCGTTTAACTACGGAACCAACAGTAGTGAAGGGGTTAAACATTGCGTGCATTAGGCCGCGCGTATAGTGCCCGCGACGCGTGACGTCCCCCGTCACCGCTAGCGAAAGCTGTATTTCGCTTTGCAGCGGCGGCGCGGGCGACCAGGGCATTGATTGGTTCAGGGGCTGTCACATGAGGCGACAGCCCCTGAAAAATCAAATATTCCCGGCTTCAGAAAATCGCGTCGCCCCGTCGCGCTTACTATAAGCGCACGCGGCGGCGACAATGCATTTGTTTTCGGGCGACGTCGCCGGCACTATAAGCGCGGCCTAACTCCTCGATACGCCCGCGTCGGTGCAGCTTAGAACTCTGCTGCACCCGTAATTGTGGTTGGATATTTTGAATGCGCCGTGCTGCAGTCACCAAATTAACTAAATCAGCGGTCCGTGAGCGGGCTGCTAATACGCCCTGACCTGGGGAAGGGGCTACAAGGGACACAGCGGAATCAGGCCTACGGGGAGAGACGGGGGGGGGGGGAAGAGAGAGGATATCCTGTCCTTCTCACTGCCAGAATCCCATTGGCTGGGACAGTCCATGTGGCAGTCCCTACCTTGAGATTCTGCGGACATGTTGTCCCAGCCTTGATGTATATGTGGAACCATTAAAAGATGCGAAAAACAAACAAAAAATCAAAAACCTGACTCCCACGATACTGTGCCCATGCGCGCCTAGCCGCAAGTGAACAGTGCGCCGGACCACCCAAACCAACAGTTTCCCCCTCACCAGATGTAGAGGAAGGGGACTCTGCTTAATATTACAACAAACCCGGGGGAAAGGAGGGTGGGGGGGAGGTGAAGGAGAAAGGAGAGATGAGGGGTGGCGACGGAAAAGCGAAGATGAGAGAGTAGGGAAAAAAGTCTCTCTCTTCTAACACCGTCTCTCTCTTCCCCCCCGTCTCTCTCTTCCCCCCGTCTATCTCGTCCCCGTCTCTGCTTTCCCCCATATCGCGCTCTCCCCCTCTCCTCTCGCTCTCCCCCGTTCTCCTCTCCCTCTCCCCTGTCTACTCTAAGATGCTCCCCGTCTCCTCCGATCTCCCCCGTATTAGAGCTCTAACGTCTCCTCGTGCTCTACCCGTCTCCTCGTGCTCTCACCCGTCTCCTCTGCTCTCCCCGTTCTCTTGCTCTCCCAGTCTCCTATCTTCTAGCCAATGTATCCTCGCGTATCCAATATACTCTCGCCTCTCCCCGTCTCCTCTCGCTCTCTGTCCCCGTCTCCTACCTCGCATCTGTCCCCGTCTCCTCTCGCTCTCTGTCCCCCGTTGTCCTCTCGCTCTACTTTTCCCCCCCGTGTCCTCTCGCTCTCTTTCCCCCGTGTCCTCTCGCTCTCTTTCCCCCGTGTCCTCTCGCTCTCTTCCCCCCGTCTCTCTCTTCCCCGTCTCTCTCTTCCCCCCGCCTCTCTCTCCCCCGTCTCCTCTCGCTCTTCCCCGGCTTTCATCCTGCTCAGGGCTCTCCCCCGTTCTCCTCGCGCTCTCCCCCGTATCCTCTCGCTTCTCCCCCAGTCTTCTTCTCCTCTCGCCTCCCCGTCTCTCTCGCTCTCCCCCGTATCTCTACGCTATCCAGTCTCATCCGCTACTATCCCCAGTCTCCTCTCGCTCTCCCCCGTCCTCAATTGTCCCCGCCTCCCTAGCTCTCCCCCGTGCTTCCCTCCCGGCCACTCAGATCCTCTACAAGCGCGACCTACACGTTCCTACGTCTCTCCCCCGTCTCCTCTCGCTCTCCCCCGTCTCCTCTCGCTCTCCCCGTCTCCTCTCGCTCTTCACCCGTTCCTCCGCTCTTTTCCCCCGTCTCCTCTCGCTCCTCTTTCCCCGTCTCCTCTCGCTCTCCCCCGTCTCCTCTCGCTCTCTTTCCCCCGTTCTGTCTCTTCTCCCCACCGTCTCGCTCTCTTTCCCCCGTGTCCTCTCGCTCTCTTTCCCCCGTGTCCTCTCGCTTCTTTCCCCCGTGTCCTCTCGCTCTTTTTCCCCGTTGTCCTCTCGCTCTCCCCCGTCTCCTCTCGCTCTCTTTCCCCGGGTCCTCTCGCTCTCTTTCCCCCGTCTCCTCTCGCTCTCTTTCCCCCGTCTCCTCTCGCTCTCTTTCCCCCGTGTCCTCTCGCTCTCTTTTCCCACCGTGTCCTTCCTCTCTTTCCCCCGTGTCCTCTCGCTCTCTGTCCCAGTGTCCTCTCGCTCTCTGTCCCCGTGTCCTCTCGCTCTCTTTCCCCCGTGTCCTCTCGCTCTCCCCCGTGTCCTCTCGCTCTCCCCCATCTCCTCTCGTCTTCACACCTCTCTATCTGTTCCCCGTTACTCCTCTCGCTCGCCGTCTCATCTCGCTCTCCCCCGTGCTCCTCTCGCTCTCCCCCGACTCTCCTTCTCGCTTCCCCCGTCTCCTCTCGCTCTCCCCCGTCTCCTCTCGCTCTCCCCCGTCTCCTCTCGCTCTCCCCGTCTCCTCTCGCTCTCCCCCGTCTCCTCTCGCTCTCGACCCCGTCTCCTCGCTCTCCCCGTCTCTCCGCTCTCCCCTCAGTCTTCTCCTCAGCTCTCCCGTCTCCTCTCGCTCTCCCCGTTCTCTCTCGCTCTCCCCGTCTCCTCTCGCTCTCCCCGTCTCCTCTCGCTCTCCCCCGTCTCCTCTCGCTCTCCCCGTCTCCTCGCTCTCCCCAGTCTCTGCTCGCTCCACCCGTTCCTCATCTCTCTCTCCCCCGTCTCCTCTCGCTCTCCCCCGTCTCCTCTCGCTCTCCCCCCGTCTCCTCTCTTTCCCCCGTCTCCTTGTTCCCCCCGTTCCTCCTCTCCTCTCTTCCCCCCGTCTCCTCTCTCTCTCTTTCCCCCCGTCTCCTCTCGCTCTCTTTCCCCCCCGTCTCCTCGCTCTCTCCCGTCTCTCTCGCTCCCTCCCGTTCCATCTCGCTCTCCTTTCCTCCGTCTCCTCTCGCTCTCCCCCGTCTCTCGCCTCTTCCCCTCGTCCTCGCTCTTTTCCCCCGTCCTCCTCGCGCTCTCTTTCCCAGTCTCCTCTCGCTCTCTTTCCCCCATCTCCTCTCGTCTCTTTCCCCGTCTTCCTCTCGCTAGCTTTCCCCGTCTCCTCTCGCTCTCTTTCCCCCGTCTCCTCGACTCTCTTTCCCCCCGTATCTCTCGCAGCTCATCCGTCTCCTAGCGTTAACAGTAGTATCGCATTCCTCACCGTTATCTCTCGCTCTCCCCCGTCTCCTCTCGCTCTCCCCCCGTCTCCTCTCGCTCTCCCCCCGTCTCCTCTCTTTCCCCCGTCTCCTCTCTTTCCCCCCGTCTCCTCTCTCTCTCTTTCCCCCCGTCTCCTCTCTCTCTCTTTCCCCCCCGTCTCCTCTCGCTCTCCCCCCGTCTCCTCCGCCTCTCCCGTCTCTTCTGTCCTCGTCTATCTCGCCTTCCTCCGTTCCTCTCCTATCCCCCTCTCTCTCGCTCTCTTCCCCCGTCTCCTCTCGCTCTCTTCCCCCGTCTCCTCTCGCTCTCTTTCCCCCGTCTCCTCTCGCTCTCTTTCCCCCAATCTCCTCTCGCTCTCTTTTTTCCCCTCTCTCTCGCTCTCTTTTCCCCCGTCTCCTCTCGCTCTCTTTCCCCCGTCTCCTCTCGCTCTCTTTCCCCCCGTCTCCTCTTGCTCTCTTCCCCCCCCGTCTCCTCTCGCTCCCTTTCCCCTCCGTCTCCTCTCTTTCCCCCCCGTTTCCTCTCGCTCTCTTTCCCCCCGTCTCCTCTCGCTTTCTCTCCCCCCTGTCTCCTCTCGCTTTCTCTCCCCCCCTGTCTCCTCTCGCTCCCTTCCCCCCGTCTCCTCTCGCTCCCTTCCCCCCCCCCCTTCGTCCTCTCGATCTCTTTTCCCCCGTCTCTGCGCTCCCTTTCCCACCCAGTCTCTTCGCTCATCTTTTTTTCCCCACCCCGTCTCTCTCTCGCTCCTTTCCCCCCCGTATTCCTCTCGTAACTTTGGTTTTTTTTTTTTTGCGGCACGTAACATGAGGCCTTGTACTTGGACAAAGAAGTACTTCCTGTGCTCCCTAGTGGGGCCCACACAGCAAAGCGTAGGGGGGGGGGTGGGGGGTGGGAGGGGGGGGACCTACTTTAATCACTGTACGAGGAGCCAGCAAACCCACTGCACCCCTCCCCCTGTATCCCTCTACTTGTGTGTCCCCTCCCCCTGTATCCCCCTCATGTCCCCTCCCCCGTATCCCTCTCACCCTGTGTCCCCTCCCCCTGTATCCCACTCATGTCCCCCTCCCCCTGTACCCCCTCAACCCGTGCATCCCCCTCCCTGTATCCCCCTCATGTCCCCTCCCCCTGTTCCCCCTCAGTCCCCTCCCCCTGTTATCCCACTCACCCCATTCGTCCCCTCCCTGTATCGCACCTTGCCCCGTTGTCCCCCCTCCCCCTGTATCCCCTTGCCCCGTGTGCCCCCCTCCCCTGTATCACCCTTGCCCGTGTCCCCTCCCTGTGCCCTTGCCCGTTGTCCCCCCCCTGTATCGCCCTTGCCCCGTATGTCCCCTCCCCCTGCTATCGCCCTTGCCCCGTGTCCCCTCCCCCTGTATCGCCCTTGCCCCGTGTCCCCTCCCCCTGTATCGCCCTTGCCCGTGTCGCCCCTCCCCCTGTATCGCCCTTGCCCACAGTGTAGGGCCCCTCCCCCTGGATCGCCCTGCCACGTTGTGCCCCCCTCCCCCTGTATCGCCCTTGCCCGTGTCCCCCCTCCCTGTATCGCCATTGCCCCATGTGTCCCCCCCTCCCCCTGTATCGCCCTTGCCTCGTGTGTCCCCCCTCCCCCGTATCGCCATTGCCCGTGTCCCCCCTCCCCCTGTATCGCCATTGCCCGTGTGTTCCCCTCCCCCTGTATCGCCCTTGCTCAGGGTGTCCCCCCCCCCTGTATCACACTTGCCCGTGTGTCCCCCCCTCCCCCTGTATCACCCTTGCCCCATGTGTCCCTCTCACCGCCAATGACAGATCAGGGAATATGTGCTGTGGGGCACACAATATGTCTGCCCGAGGCTCTCCCCTGCCGCGTGCGAGAAATGCTGTGCGTAATGCGTCACCGATCCCGTACCACGCTGTGCGCAATGAGTCACCGCGCCATGCTGTGCGCAATGCGTCACCGCGTCACGCACAATGCGTCACCGCGTCACGCACAATGCGTACCCGGTCCCGCACAATGCGTCACCGCGTCACGCACAATGCGTCACCGCGTCACGCACAATGCGTCACACCGCGTCACGCACAATGAGTCAGCACGATCCTTCAGCGCACGCACATGCGTCACCGCCGTCACGACACGCACAATGCGTCACCGCGTCACGCACAATGCGTCACCGCGTCACGCACAATGCGTCACCGCGTCACGCACAATGCGTCACCGCGTCACGCACAATGCATCACCATTTCAAATGATAAATAAATAAAAAAATTCACAGAGTAACCTTTTCGAGACAGACAGACAGACAGGCAGGCAGGCAGGCAGGCAGGCAGACAGACAGACAGGCAGGCAGGCAGGCAGACAGACAGACAGACAGACAGACAGGCAGGCAGGCAGGCAGACAGACAGACAGACAGACAGACAGACAGGCAGGCAGGCAGACAGACAGACAGACAGACAGACAGACAGACGTGTAGGATTATCACTTACTAATAATATGAATCACAGTTATTGTGATTATCCTTATTTTTTTTTATTTGCACATGAAAGTATTTTCAATAAACTTCCCCGGCCAAAAACTCATCAGATCCCCCTAAATGTGCAAAAAATGGGCACAAGTAAATACGTATATAGAGCGATCTTTCTGGGAACCAAGAGAGGAATAAAGAAAGCAACGAGCGGCTGATAACAGGATACCCAGGCAGGCGTGCGGGATAAAAGCGCCTTTATTCAAACCATTTCCCTAGGCCGCCGCCGCTGCTGCGCGGGCAATGAATGAGCCAGATGGGTGTTACCTCTCCTCCCTCCCCTGCACCCACATCAGTCCCTCTCAATCCATTCTGCACACAGCGCTGTCTCACCTTTCCTCTGTTAAAGGGACAGTGCTGTTTACTTTATCCCACTTACACAATGAAATATTATATGCTTATTACAAATATACTGGGTTTTTTTTTGGTTGTGTTTCCAACCCTGCTACGATTTCACTTTCTTCCTGATCAGGTTCTTTACTTTAAACAGACTTCCATTTTATGTATTTTTTTATCCCCTGGGTCTATTAAATATGGCTGCCATTGCGCACATTTTTGAGAGAAGCTATACAACCAGATATTGATCTCTGGGAATGGCTGTGGCATATTAACCAAAAGCATTACACATTAGCCCAGGGGTGGGCAACTCCAGCCCTCAAGGACCACCAACAGGTCAGGTTTTCAGGATATCCCTGCTTCAGCACAGGTGGCTCAATCGGTGGCTCAGTCTTTGACCGAGCCACCTGTGCTGAAACAGGGATATCCTGAAAACCTGACCTGTTGACTTGAGGACTGGAGTTGCCCAGCCCGGTTCTGAAGCGAACTGATGGAGACCTCGTATAAATCCGGCCAGTCCTTCACATGGAACGACCTTTAAATTAACGGCAGCCCCTACCTACTAAACGCCGCGCAGTATACTCGGTGCTGGGAAGATTAGACTTGTTGCCGACCGTTTTAAACCGGTTTTTACCAATATGCTTAAATGATGAAAGTTACGTTTTGTGATTTATTTCGCATGGGAAGAAACGGAAATAACCCCCCGCAGGCGGGTCGGAGACGGCGGAGAGTAACTGCGCTTATTCAAGTGGTTCTGTAAATTCCGACAGAAGAGACGAGAGAGGGATTGGACCACATGGTTCATCTTGATTGTATGTTGATCGAGCTGATCCTTCGGGCCGCGACGGCGAGTGCGTGCGCACACGTGTCGTGAACCACATGCCACAATCCTCGTCGCACGATGAGGCGCGACGGCGTTTTGGACAGATCAAGCAATTTGCCTTTCAAAGCGACAGCTGCGTCCCCTCCCTCTGTACCGCGCTCACGGGAAGGAGTTCAGCCAATGAGGGCGATCCACTCACGTGATGTCACGGCCACGCCTCCACATCGCCTGAAGCACAGTGCAAATTCACGCGTGCGCCACGTGCACGGGCGCCGTCGTGCGCGGTGACTATAATCTCAGCCTTATCCGGACCGTTGTCTAAGAACATGCAACCCCCTCATCAGCAAAGAGGCTCAATGTCTCATTAATGCAGGGAGCGCAAACCCCGGCGCGAGGGGCGGGAAAGTGTGTACCTGTATATTATTATCGTTCGTCTGGAAAGCGCAAACATATTGCGCGGCGCGGTACAGTCAGGTGCATGACGTAAACCGAGATACATACAAATAAGGACAGACACGCGCAAACACATACAGAGAGGTAATGAGGCCCTGATCCTGGGAGCTTACACTCTACAGGGATTAAGGGGCAGTGTGGAAACAAAATGTGCACACACACACACACACACCAAAAAATGTATACACACACACCAAAAAATGTGTATACACAAACACACACACCAAAAAATGTATTCATGGTACTACAGGTTCTCAAGCAGTATGTATGTGTATATGCATACAACACACTATAATGTGTGTATGTATGTATGTGTTGCATACATACATTCCGCTGGACAATGGACCTGTGTTGTCTAACACTCTGCTCAGATTATATTCTTTGTATTCCATGATGTGTTAAATAAATTAACATTTTTGTTTTTCTATAACCTGGAGTGGCGTGGACATCTTTTTTTAATATGAAAATACACACACGCACACACACACGCACACACACGCACACACGCACACACGCACACACGCACACACGCACACACGCACACACGCACACACGCACACACACAATATAGAACTGCTGGGCTCGGTTTATCACAGTTTTTCAGGGTTGTGAGCAAGAGAAAGAAAAGAAAAAAAAATCAATGAGCTTTGTACTGCAAAACTGTTCATTATGACAAGAAAACTGCAGCCAAATTGATCTGTTTAAACTGAAGAATGCCGCGAAGGCTCAGAGTTGTCAGGGAAGGATAAAAGTCAACAGTACAGAGGGTGAAGGAGTAGTTTGATAGTAAAGAAGCTGGTCTCTGAAGTGGAAAAGTCAGACTTGAGCAACATGGGCAGCTTCTGATGACTTGAAGCAAGTCCCTTTAACTCCTTATGCCCCAGGTGACAATTAGATTGCTAGCTCTATGGGATAGTGACTCATTGTACTTGCAAATGCAACACACAGTTCTGTGTAAAAAGTCCAGAATTATTTTAAAGGTGAAATTCCGTAAGTGGAGGTTACAAAGTTAAACGTGACAGGCCTGCCTGGAAACCAAGAGGTTAAAAAGATTGGTTTCCAGGATAATTCAAGGGTTACACGCAACAGCTCCCTGGGGTTTAAGGAAAAGCAGCAGGGTTCTTTAAACCGGCATCAAAGAGAAGGCACACAGAAGAAGAAAGGGCCACGGTTTTTGTTATACTGTAATGCAAGTGGTCCCCTCTCAGATCACTGCTTCCGCCAAAGACATGCCCCAAAGCAATGCGAGAAACGCAACATGGGGTCTGGGCTTTCTGCGCGGCGGGGACACGGCTGGTTTAACACCGTCACTGCCACGGGAACCAGTAATGCAATCCACATTTCTGCTGGACATGTCCAGCCCAGATACCTCCAACGCGTTCCTCTGAAAGCCACTGGAACCCCTTCTATGATGGAAACCTTCAGCGGAAGTTACACTGGGCAGTCCCTCAAACTATACATTTAGTTTACTTTCTACGGCAGATTAAAACACTTCTGTGGGTTTTAACAAGCTTTATCTAATGTATCTTGGTGTTAGGACATGGAGGGGGATTGTTTTTATTTTGTTCATTGTTTGCGTAGTAATTATGAAGCCGTCATTAGACGAGCAGGAGCAGAAGTCGCTCACGCTTTCATTCAGCAGGCGGGAAAAGGGGGAAACCTTCATTGTAACAGAATGCAAATAATGACACCCTTAATGTAACCAGGGAACGGCTTAACGGCAAATAAAAATACCACGTGTGGGCACAGTCGCACATCTCAGACAGGTCTGCCACCCTGCCCTTCCCCATTATCTCTTGGCATACAGTGGTTCCACTGCAGCCAGGAATTCTGGGTAATGACATGCAAATGAGCACTCTGTGTGTCTCACTCTTTACTTCTTATCAATTATAACATGGGCTCCTATAAACGTATGCCTGCCGCATTACACAGCTTTGCGGCACAGCCAGGGTTAAAGCAGCTATACTACTTTCCAACTTTTTTTTCCTTTTCTGTTGTTATTATTTGTGTATGTACATGTGACAATGTATTAGTCTACATTTTTCCCTAAACTGGCAATGGTTTGGTGCTTCTGTTATAAATCTGTTAAAATCCTGATTGTGTGCCTAACATAATGGCTGCTTCAGCCTGTGTAACTCAGCAGCTACAATGCATCCTGATATTACTACTGTAACATTATCTATTGTTACAGTTTGCAGCTCAAACTGCTGGGAACATTGGCAACAAATTATCACAAACAGGAAAGTGTTGCAAATATCTTGCACTGCTGGGGAGGTGGGATAAAGCCTGATATAGAAATCAAAGGAATCTTTAAAACTCATTAAAAATGCATTAAATATTGAATAAAACCAGAAAAAAAAACAACAAAAAACAGGTCACTGATATCTAATACTACAGAACCGATTAAAAAAAAAAACAACTACAACAAAAACACATGGTGTCACAGGCTCTCCTGCTTGAAGCTGGCATGTGGGTAAAACCAACAAAACCAGTTGTGGTGAATAAAAAAAAGTGACAAAAACCTCCACCATACAGCAAATAAAAATACCACTTTTGGGTCTCACACTGATGAGGTCTAATAGGCTGCCTGTGAGTAGGTTACTGGCTCTGCACTTCATTAACCCAGGCTGTGCTGAAAAGCTGTGTAATGCGGCAGAAATGTGCTTACCGGGGGTCCCATGTTATAATGGACAAGAAGCAAAGAATGACACACTGAGCGCTCATTTGCATGTCATTACCCAGAATCCCCGGCTGCAGCGGGACCACTGTTTGCTAAGAGATAATGGGGAAAGGCAGGTGTGCAGGCCTGTCAGACGGGTGAATGTGCTCACAAGTGATATTTTTATTTGCTGTATAATTATATGATATCTCTGATATCTTGCATGCCATTACCCAGAATCCCTTGCTGCAGTGGAACCATTGCATGCCAAGAGATAATGGGGAAAGGCAGCGTTGTGGACCTGTCAGGTGTGTGAATGTGCTCACAAGCAGGATTTTTATTTGCTGCAAACTGTAACATTTCTGTCACTTTTTCACCCACAATAGCTTATTTTGTAACAGGGTTAACAGGAACCATTCAGACTGGGCAGCCGCAGACTAGAGTAAGGGGCAATACCGAGCGGGACCACAGGTTCTGTTTGGTGGTCACCTGTATGAGGACACCGTTTAGACACCATCATTTACTTATGCCTTTTTATTTCTCCTTACAATGCCTCATATCAATGTTTTCTCACAGTAAAAAAGAAAGGGGGGGAAAAAACCCCCCATCTTTTTGCAAGAGGAAATGAACTATTTTATCCATTCTACAAAAGGAAAGGGAAGCCCGTGATACGTCGGATTCTGTGGAACAGGCCGTTTTGCGGCTTTTGTTGTTGCCCAGTTCCAGCATACTAATAAAATAGAAGTGTAATTAAATATTGGGATCTATTCCTAGCATCTGTTTGTCCTCAGATAGGAAGCGCACACAAAGCAGGGTAACAAAGTAGCAGTGGGAAAGATTAGAATTCCACGGTGCGAACACGGTGCAAAGATTCCGGGCTCCGCCGGGCTCGACACTTTCCTCTGCCAGGTCTCTAAACCGCGCCGGCTTACATATCAACCCCACTTTACTGGACTCTCACCCTTTGTTGCAGCTGCTGACACCAACTTACATCTCCGGTACCCCTCTTCAAGGTGCTTTTAAATGTATGGCGCTAAAATCTTCCTTAACAAGGGGAAGGTGGCTGCACAGCATATCGAATAGGGATCCAAATTCTTACAGCTCTAGGGAAGAGACCTTCCTGTTGGTTCAAAGCAGGAATCCCGCCCCAAATGTATTTTTATGCTACCTTTATTGTGCACCCCCACATCCAGGGATCCCCCCCAGTTCCCAAGGAAGTTGTAGTTCTTTTTGTACCGTTTTTAAGCACCCACGCAAAAAAAAAAACACAAATATGGCCACCGCCACGACGGCAAAACAGGGCAGCGAGATCACCAATCGAAAGCCATTTTGAATTGACCAGTTTGCCGGGTTGACAGCTGGCTCACCGCTCCTGAACCCGGGGGACAGGTGAGGCCCGGGGGACAGGTGAGGCCCGGGGGACAGGTGAGGCCCGGGGGACAGGTGAGGCCCGGGGGACAGGTGAGGCCCGGGGGACAGGTGAGGCCCGGGGACCTTCCAGCTCAGGTAGGCTAAAGATAAAAAAGCGAAATAATAAAAATAAAAAATAAAATCGAGTACCGGAACAGCGGCTTTCTGGCTGTTCTAGGGTGGACTTTACGGCAATAGAATGACAAACGTGACAGGGATCTGTGGGCAGTACCTTCTCCGAATCCTTACACTGCCAAAAGAGCCAGCAATGCGTCTTTGGCAGGGAAGGGGTTAAGCCAGACTCCCCCCCTCCTCCTCTGAAAATGTGGGGAAGACCTTTCCTCCTTATTTATTTATTTATTACCTGTTTATTTTATTAGCATTAGTGGTTACCACAGGAACCTCTGTTTGCTTAGCATGAGTGACCGGCAGCAGCCATTTTAAATGACCAATGTAGTAGATAATAAAATAAAAAAAAATAAAAAGAGGGCCTCTCCAGAGTGCAACTAAAGAACTTAAATGGATCAAATCACTAAAAGTAACAACAGATGTTCTCCCCAAAAAAGTACGAAGGAAAAAGTGAGCAGAGGGGGTTGCTGCCTCTTTATGAGGAGCAGATATACAGAAATGCTCATTACAATAATACAGAGCAGAACGCTCATTTTCTGGCTGAGGAGACGCTCTCCTATCATGGAAATTCGGGGCACCCCTTCAATTACACGTCAAACAGCAACAAAACCCTTCCGCACGAGGTTCACGAGACCGCACAGGGCGCAACCTCAGGGTCCCCTCGAACCCGCCGTCTCCGGGTGTCAGTCTGAGCGTCTTTGGGAGCGAAGGGGTGAAAATGACGTGGCATGGGGCGAGCTTCCCGGATGCTGCAGGGTCAGCTGCCTAAATCTAGTGACACGCACACACACAGTGTTAATGTGTGTGATACTAACACACACACAGCCGCACTTACCAGAACGCCCTCCCTACTGTCTCTGTACGTTCTTCCTACCAACCAATTAGATTGTAAGCTCTTCAGAGCAGGGACTCCTCTTCCTGAATGTTACTTTTATGCCTGAGGCGCTTCCTCCCTTTGTGTGTGTTATTTGTATTATTTGTTATTTATATGATTGTCACGTGTATTACTGCTGTGACGCGCTATGTACATTAATGGCGCTATATAAATAAAACATACATGCATACATACATACATACAAACACACCACCCAACAAGATGCCCGAAGAGACGACACAGTGCACTGGATATGATGAAGACATTTTTTTGTATTGTCCAACACGTAAAGCCAACGCTACAGCCCTTATATGGGACCTTCATCAGGATGCATACATCATACAGAGCAACATGGATGCACGACAGCCGTGATTCCTAAACACGGAGGTATAATAGAAGGTACATACGAACGGGGAGGAGAAGCAAAAGGAAGGGCAAAGAGTTACGAGAGAGGGAGAGTGTCTGCAGAACGTTGTCACTCAATATATTCCACTGTGTGTAATTCTTGATCTTGGGGAGTAGGAGTTTTTTGGGGCGGTCCCTAAGCCTTGATATTTGCCTTTGTGTACCAAATACGGAGGGCCCCAAAGGCAAAACCATCGCTTTTTTTATGCCCAGCCTGAAAAGATTGTGGCCCATTCCCTTCCAGAACAGAAACCATCCTGAAGGTGCAGCTGGAGCAGAGAGAACTCCTCACTCGTCTTCGCTGGAGTGCGAGTGTGAGTGTAACAGGGCAGTGTATCCAGCACATAAGAAAGCGGTTATCCCCCAGAAGACTGTACGGGTTTAACTCATATTAGTAATAACTTTCCCGGAGAGAGAATGTCTTGTTATTTTGTTGAAAGAAAAAAAAGTTTGTGTGTGTTAAGATTCATGATTTTCTTCATCTCGGGCTTCCCAGGTTACCATGGTTACTGCACTGGGCTTGAGGGAGGTCGCCATTTTAACCTCCCAGGCACTTAATAGTTCAGACGCTTTAGATCTTCTGACCTGTGCAGGACATTAAAAATAAAAACTGCGCTGTAAAAAAGGAGAGGTGTTCACGTATGTCCAAAAGAAAACGCAATAAAAATGGCGAACACTCCGGACTGACGCTTTTAGAGGTGAAAACAATCGCCCCTGTAGCTCAAAATGTCATTTGGCACTGAAGGTTTAGGTTTGTCTAAGGCTGCTCACAAGGAATAAGCTCAGCGGTAAAAGCGCTTTGCGAAAACCCAGATTCAAATATCAGGACCCTCAGCGCCGACACAAGTCACTCCAAGTACGAGTTGGAGTGGACTTGGCTACCCCTGTGTTAGATTATGTTCTGCGCTGTTTGACCACCGCTGCTACACGGAGCCAGCGAGGAAGCGATGCTCACATTCTGGGCACATAATTCCAACAAGAAAAGGAGAAAATCCCCGTTCTGAAGGAAAACCCTCCAAAAGGACCCCAAAGGCTTTGTTTTTATATGGGGATTAGTGCAGCTGCAATGAGGCCATCTGTAGGGGATGTGGCATGCAGAGGTGGGGACAGGGGAAGGATGGGGGGGGGGGGGGGGGGGGGAAGAGAGAGAGGGCAACAGATTTCAGCTTTCACCCCATGCAAGAGGGAACCTGGAGATAACCTTTTCAGCACCAGACAGACCTGGACACACGGGAGGTTCCCCTGGCAGCAGAGAGATTACCCCTTCAGATATGGCTGCAGTAAAGGAAAGAGTGGGGGGTGAGAGTGGGGTGGGGGGGGGGGGGGGGTTCTGCCCATTTGGAAAAAGGGGTCCACTGTGCAACTAAAGACTGGCAGATGGAGAACTCTGGTGGGGAGGAATATGCCACAATGCCCCTCAGACACCCCTATTGTGTAGCACCTGCAGCCCCCCTCCTCTTCTCACTTCAAACTGCACAGACCCCTTGTTGAGAAAAAGCCAGCTGCAGCCGCCCACTCCCTGCAAAGAGAGCCTGACACCCCCCCCCCAACAACCCACTCCCGCGAAGAGAGCTGATACCCCCCCACAACCCACTCCCTGCAAAGAGAGCTGACACCCCCCCAACAACCCACTCCCTGCACAAGAGCTGACACCCCCCCGCAACCACCACCCCCCCTCTCACCACCCCCTCCCCACCCCCCCCGCGCAAAGAGAGCATGACACCCCCCCCCAGCAACACACTCCCTGCGAAGAGACCCTGACACCCCCAACAACCCACTCCCTGCAAGAGAGCTGACACCCCCCCCCCCCAACAACCCACTCCCTGCAAAGGAGCCGAAACCCCCCACAACCCAATCCCTGCAAAGAGAGCCTGACACCCCCCAGCAACCCATCCCTGCAAAGAGGCCTGAACCCCCCAACAACCCACTCCCTGCAAAGAGAGCCTGACACCCCCCCAACAACCCACTCCCTGCAAAGAGAGCCTGCAACATCCGCTACCCCCCAACACCACTCCCGCCAAAGAGCCTGACACCCCCCCCCAGCACACACCTCCCGCTCACAGGGAGCCTGACACCCCCCCCAGCAACCCACTCCCTCGAAGAGAGCCTGACAACCCCCAAAACCCACTGTCCTGCGAAGAGAGCCGAAACCCCCCCCAGCAACCTACTCCCTGCTCAAGAAGAGACCTGAACACCCCCACAACAATCCACTCCTCCTGCGAAGCAAGATCAGCACCTGCCACCACACCCCCAGCCAAGAGCACAACCCCACCCACCCTAGCATACTGCGAAGATGCCTTGAACCACCCCCCAACACCCTCAGCTCCTGCAAAGAGTACCCACCCCCCCCCGCCAACCCCCTCTCATGCAACAGAGAGCCTGACCCCCCCCCCAACCCCACACATCCCTGCAAAGACGAGCACGACACCCCCCAAGCAACTCACTCCCTGCGAAGAGAGCCTGACACCCCCCTCAGCCTAAACCCACTCCCTTCCGAAGAGAGCCTGAAAAACCCAAAAAAAAAACCGAAAAAAAACGGAAAAAAAAAAGCGAGAACTGACAAAGAACCCTAGCCTGCCAGACGACACCCCCCAGCAACCCACTCGCCTGCAAAGAGAGCCCAGACACCCCCCCAACAACACCACTCCCTGCAAGAGAGCCTGAACACCCCCCCCAGCAACCCACTACTGCAAAGAGAAGCCTGACACCCCCCCAGCAACCCACTCCATCCACAGAGAGCGACACCCCCCCACCAACCCCACTCCCGCCGAAGAGAGCCTGACAACCCCCCCAACAACCACCTCCCTGCAAAGAGAGCCTGACACCCCCCCACAAACAAACACCCACTCCCTGCGAGATAGCCTGACACCCACCCCCAATCAACCCACTATCCCTGCAAAGAGAGCCTGAACACCCCCCAGCAACCCACTCCCTGCGAAGAGAGCCCCAGGCACCCCCCGCAACCCACTCCCTGCAAAGGAGCCAACACCCCCCCAACAACCCACTCCCTGCGAAAGAGTCCTGACACCCCCCCCACAACCCACTCCTGCGAAGAGAGCCTGACACCCCCAGCAACCCACTCCTGCGAAGAAGCCTGAACCCCCCCAACAACCCACTCCCTCCAACGAGAGCCCAACCACCCCCCCGAACCCACTCCCTGCGAAGAGAGCCTGACCCCCCCCCCCAAACCCACTCACTGGAAGAGAGCACTGAACCACCCCCAACACCCACTCACCTGCGAAGAGCGAGTCTGACACCCTCCCCACCCCCCCAATCACGCCTCCTACGGAAGAGGCCCGACACTCCCCAGACCTCATTTCATATGAAAGCTAGGCATTCCCCCCCCCCCCCCCACAATGAATGAAGCCCAAAAGTGCCTGTGTACACCATGCAACGTTTTCTTTGTGACACGGAACATGTGTCCCCACTGTGATCGACTCTGCGGTTCGTACCCACGATCTAACGCACACCGCCATCTAGCTCCCTGTACCTCACCCCTGCTCCGTAATATGATTGTGTAACATACACGAGGTCACCGCGGCAGCGTGTGACAGCGCCTGGGAGGGTAATATGTTATATTCCTGCACCGGGATTGTTATTACGCAGCTGCACCGCTCGCCCCCAACACAACAGTCACATTCCACCAGCCAGGAATGTACCTGACTAACAGACTCACACACCTGGCAGTAACCGGACACCTTCCCCGGCTAACAACATCCCTCTATAAGCCTATATCCAGGTGACTTTCATAGCACCTCTCTCCCGGTTACAATGCCGGCACCTCTCTCCCGGTTACAATGCCGGCACCTCTCTCCCGGTTACAATGCCGGCACCTCTCTCCCGGTTACAATGCCGGCAACCCTCTCTCCCCGGTTACATTCCGGACCTCTCTCCCGGTTACAATGTATAGCACACCCTCCTCTCCCGTTTTACAATGCCGGCACCTCCTCTCCCCGGTTACAATGTATAAGCACCTCTCCTCCTACACCCGGACCAATGCCGGCACCTCTCTCCATGCGCACTGCTCATCCTACTAGCCACTAGGCAACCCTCTCTCCCGGTTACAATGCCGGCACCCTCTCTCCCGCCGTTACAATGCCGGCCCACCACTCTCTCCCCGGTTACAACTGCGCGCACCACTTCCACACCGTTACAATGCCCACCTCAGTCCCGTTATCAATGCCGGCAGGCCCTCTCCCCGTACAATGTACAGCACCAATCAGCTCCCTGCCTCATTTTAGCAAAGCATGTTTGGGTTGTTTTTGCTGCGTCCCACGGTACAGTCCCACGTTACACGGAACAGACCACGTGTACAGTCCCAGTAACACGGTACGGCCACGGTACGAGTACCACGTTACGGACCACGGTACGGACCCACGGTGCGGTCCCACTTTACACGTACGGTCCCACGTTACACGGTGCGGTCCCCACTTTACACGGTGCGCCCCACGTTACACGGTGCGGTCCCACGTTACACGGTGCGGTCCCCGTTACACGGTGCGCCCACGTTACACGGTGCGTGCCCCATCGGACGTTACACGTACGGTCCACGTACACGTACGGTCCACGTTAACGTGCGTCCAACGTACAGGTGCGGTCCCACGTTACACGGTGTCGGTCCCACGTTACACACGGTGCGCCGTTACGGCGCCCCGTTACACGGTGCGGCCCCACGTTAAACACGGTGGCGGCCCACGTTACAACGGTACGGTCCCCACGTTACACGGTCGGTCCCACGTTACAGGTGCGGTCCCAACGTTACACGAGTGGGTCCCACGTTACACGGTGCGGTCCCAGTTACACGACGTTGCGGTCCACGTTCACACGGTGCGGTCCCACGTTCACAGCACTGTGCGGCCCCACGTACACGGTGCGTTCCCACGTTACACGGGCGGTCCCACGTTACACGTTCGGTCCCACGGGCGGTCCACTTACATCGGTGCGGTCCCCAAGTTCCACGGTGCGGCCCCACGATTACACGTAGGTCCCAAGTTACACCGGTGCGGCCCCGTACGACCCCAACGTTACGCGTTCCGGTCCCACGCAACACACGTGCGGGTCACACTACACGCGGGTACACTGCGCGCTTAACGTGACGTCACCAGTAAACGGTGCGCCGCACTTCCGAGGTTACACGCTGTAGAGCCAGGGTTCCCACGTTACAAACGGTGCGGCCCACGTACCACGGTGCCCAGCGTCAACTTACACTGCAGGTCCCACGTGTACGCGGTGCGGCCGACGTAGCGCGGTGCGCACCAACGTTACGACGTGTGCTCGGTCCCACGTTACACGGTGGCTCCCGCCACTCACGTGTACCCCGTCACTTAGTCGTCCAACACGTTGACAACACGGTGCGGCCCACGTGACACGTACGGTGTGTGACCGCACCACGTTACACCTTACTGTGCGGTTCCCCGTTACAAACACGGTGCGGCCCCACGTTTACACGTTCGGTCCCACGTAAGTCGGTCTT
>CM071573.1:79454211-79536998 GCA_036426205.1 Ascaphus truei
GTACTATGTATTGGAAGCGTTGTGTTTGCAGGTACAGTAATAGTATTGGAAAGGTGTGTTGCAGGTACAGTACTATGTATTGGAGGAAGCGTGTGTTGCAGGTACAGTACTATGTTGGAAAGTAGGTTTGGTGTTTGCAGGTACAGTACTATGTTTGGAAGCGTGTGTTTGCAGGTAGTAAGCTATGATTGGAAGCTGTGTTTGCAGGTACCCTTCTATGTTTGGAAGCGTGTGTTTGCAGGTACAGTTACTATTGTATGGAGCGGTGTTTGCAGGGTACAGTGTATGTATTGAGAAGTGTGTTTGCAGGTAAGTACTATGTTTGGAAGCGTTTGTGTTGCAGGTACAGTACTATGTTGTGAAGCGCTTGTGTTGTGTTTGCAGGTACAGTGCTATGTATTGAAAGACGTTGTTTGGATTTGACAGGTGACAGGGCTATGTATTGGAAGCGTGTGTTTGCTGGTACAGTGCTATGTATTGGAAGCGCGTGTGTTTGCAGTTACAGTAATATGTTTGGAAGCGTTTTGTTTGCAGGTACAGTGACTATGTATGGAAGCGTGTTGTTGCAGGTACAGTACTATGTTTTGGAAGCGGTTTGTGTTTGCAAGGGTTACAGTATATGTATTGGAAGGTGTGTTTGCAGGTACAGTACTATGTTTGAAAGAGTGTGGTTTGCAGGTACAGTACTATGTATTGGAAAGCGTTGTGTTTGCAGTGAACAGTACTATGTTTGAAAGCGTGTGTTTGCAGGTTACAGTTGCTATGTATGGAAGCGTGTGTTTGCAGGTACAGTTTGCTGATGTATTGGAAGGTGTGTTTGCAGGTACAGTGCATGCTGTATTGAAAGCGTTTTGTGTTTGAAAGTACGTGTGTATGAAGGAAGCGTGTGTGTGTTTGCAGGTACAGTTATATGTATTGGAAGCGGTTGTTTGCGGTTACAGTGCTATGTATTGGAAGCGTGTGTTTGCAGGTACAGTGCTATGATTGGAAGCGTTGTGTATGTTTGCAGGTAACAGTACTATGTTGGAAGCGTGTGTTTGCAGGTACAGTACTATGTATTGGAAGCGTGTGTTTGCAGGTACAGTACGATGTTGGAAGCGGTGTTTGCCTGTGTTTGCAGTTACAGTACTATGTATGGAAGCGTGTGGTTTGCAGGTACAAGTGTAGTATTGAAGCGTGTGTTTGCAGGTACAGTATATTGTATTGGAAGCGTTGTGTTTGCAGTTACAGTACTATGTATGAGACGAGTGTTTGCAGGTACAGTATGCAGTATTGGAAAGCGTGTGTTTGCAGGTACAGTACTATGTATTGGAAGCGTTGTGTTTGCAGGGTACAGTACTAATATTGGACAGCTTGTGTTTGCAGGTAACAGTGTTATGTTTGGAAGCGTGTGTTTGCAGGTACAGTGCTATGTATTTGGAAGCGTGTGTTTGCAGGTACAGTGTATGTTTGGAGCGTGTGTTGCAGGTACAATATGTATGGAGCGGTGTTTGCAGGTACAGTATATGTTTGGAAGCGGTGTTTGCAGGTTACAGTACTATGTATTGGAAAGCGTTGTGTTTGCAGGTACAGTACTATGTTTGGAAGCGTGTGTTTGCAGGTACAGTACTGTATTGGAAGCGTGTGTTTGCAGGTACAGTACTATGTATTGGAAGCGGGTGTTTGCAGAGGTACAGTACTATGTTTGGAAGACGTGTGTGTTTGCAGGTACAGTACTATGTATTGGAAAGCGTGTGTTTGCAGGTAACAGTGACTATGTTTTGGAAGACGTGTGTTTGCAGGTACAGTACTATGTATTGGAAGTCGTGTGTTTGCAGGTACAGTGCTTGTATTGGAAGCGTTGTGTTGCAGGTACAGTACTATATTTGGAACGTGTGTTTGCAGGTACAGTACTAGTGTTTGGAAGAGTTGTGTTTGCAGGTACAGTGATATGTTTGGAAGCGGTGTGTGTTTGCAGGTACAGTATATGTATTGGAAGAGTGTGTTTGCAGGTACAGTACTCATGTATTGGAAGGCGTGTTGTGTTGCAGGTACAGTACCTGTATTGGAACGCTGTGTTTGCGAGGTGGTACAGTACTATGTATTGGATGGAAGCATGTGTTTGCAGGTACAGTACTATGTATTGGAAAGCGTTGTGTTGCAGGTACAGTATATGTATGGAAGCGTGTGTTGCAGGTACAGTACTATGTATTGGAAGGTGTGTTTGCAGGTACAGGACTATGTATGGAAGAGTGTGTTTGCAGTACAGTATAGTTTGGAAGGTGTGTTTGCAGGTACAGTACTATGTTTTGGAAGGTGTGTTTGCAGGTACAGTCTATGTATTGGAAGCGTGTTTGTTTGCAGGTACAGTAATATGTTTGGGAAGCGTGTGTTTGCAGGTACAGTACTAGGTTTTGGAAGCGTGTGTTTGCAGGTACAGTCTATGTTTGGAAGCGTGTGGTGTTGCAGGTACAGTACTAGTTTGAAAGCGTGTGTTGCAGGTACAGTCTATGTTTTGGAAGCGTGTGTTTGCAGGTACAGTTACTATGTATGGAAGCGTTGTGTTTGCAGTTTACAGTACATGTATGGAAGGTAGTTGTGTTGGTTGCAGGTACAGTACTATGTATGGAAGCGTGTGTTTGCAGGACAGTACTATTGTATTGGAAGCGTGTGTTTGCAGGTACAGTACTATGTTTGAAGCGTTGTGTTTAGCAGGTACAGTAGTATGTATTGGAAGCGTGTGTTGCAGGTACAGTACTATGTATTGGAAGCGGTGTTTGCAGGTACAGTACTATGTATTGGAAGCGTGTGTTTGCGGTACAGTACATGTTTTGGAAGCGTGTGTTGGCAGGTACAGTACTATGTTGGAAGCGTGTGTTTGCAGGTACAGTGCTATGTGTGGAGCGTGTTGTTTGCATGTACAGTAT
This sequence comes from Ascaphus truei, assembly GCA_036426205.1. Taxonomy (NCBI): domain Eukaryota; kingdom Metazoa; phylum Chordata; class Amphibia; order Anura; family Ascaphidae; genus Ascaphus; species Ascaphus truei. The sequence continues at coordinate 79,457,118 of CM071573.1, forward strand.
ATTATTGGAAGGTGTGTCTTGGCAGGTACAGCGCTAGTATTGGAAGCGTGGGTTTGCAGGTACAGATACTATGTCTTGGAAGCGGTGTGTTTGCAGGTACAGTACTATGTATTGGAAGGTGTTGTGTGTGCATGTACAGTACTATGTTGGAAGCGGTGTTTGCAGTTACAGTATTATGTATGGCAGCTGTTGTGTTTGCATGTCACAGTACTGTTTGGAAGCGTGTGTTTGCAGGTACAGTACTATGTATTGGAAGCGTGTGTTTGCATGTACAGTACTATGTTTGGAAGCGTGTGTTTGCAGTTACAGTAATTTACTTATGTGAAACCGCTATTTAAAAAAACAAAATAGCGAGTTGCAATATGAGGTGATACTGTGTCTGCATTTCCAACCATCTTAAAACATCTGCAGATCTTACCATCTCACCTCATCACGCCGCGGGGTCATGTGACGTATTCGTCGCCATGGTAAAGCGCGTCAAATTACGCTGCGGGGTCACGTCACCCGCGGCGTCATTTGATGCCGGGTCACAGAGGAGGGGGGGGGGGGCGCAGCTCCAAAACTTTGCGCACCCCTGCGTTAGAGCAGCTGAGAGCCCCTGGGCTAGAGAGAAATGGCCGCACCCAAGTAGCAGCATTTACAGCATGGTGCTGCGCTGCAGATGCAGTCTCTGCGTGGCCTGTCTTTCAGGAGCCGTGGCAGTTTGGAGGTGTATAGAAATACTATTATATAGCGACTCCTCTTCCTGTTTAGAGTAGGTCAGAACACCTTCCCCCCTCCTAAAAAGAAATATCCCTTTCACAGTCACAAGGACGCGCGCGCTGCAATGAAAGGGCTCATTTCGGGCAGGAAGTAAAAGTCTATCCAGGAGCGGAGCAATGACACCCTTTCAGGGCTAATAACAGTGCACAGGAGCAGGTACTGCACGGGGGCACCGAGAGGGGACACGTACAGCATAAGGAAGATTATACAGCTGCCAAAGTCTCACAAAACAACTGGAGAGAAAGAGAACCTTCTGCGGGAATAGTCTCACAAGAAATAGTAATTGCACAGTGCACAAGGAATAAAGCGGAGCCCTCCCCTGGGAGAAGTGACTGGATGCAATGGCAGTCTCCATTTAATATGCTGCAGTTCAGGCAATATCCTGCATGTGTGGTTTTTTTAATAAATCAGTTCTGTAGTAAGAAAAAAAACTTTTAGCATTTTCTGTTTTAAAAAAAACAACTTTGAAAGACCAATTTTCTTGTATTCTATTTTAACAAGCATTTGCTAAGGCACTGCCCCTTCATGTCCTGTCACAAGCCCTGGCACACCCCTTTGTCAGCCCTGCCCTCCCTCTAGCACATGTCAGTGCAGGAGTGCTCATGAATATTCATGAGCTTCCACTGACAGACTGAAGCAGAATATAAACAGATCCCTTCACTAATGATGTCACCAAATATCGACCTATTAATACATGGAGAACGAATTGACCGGCAGCTATACAGCTCTTTAGGTAATTAGAGATTGCACACATGAAACTATTGAAGTAAAAAAATAAATTAAAATTAAAAAAAAAGCACTGAACTGCAGCTTTAATATGCTGCGAAGCTGCCCTGTGCATCTCTTTAAAAGCAGTCCCCCTCCCCCTCACCTCCCCCCTCCCCCTCACCCCTCCGATTTTAAGTTATTTTTTGTATTCCTTCTATAAATCAGGGGTGTTCCTCCCAGAGCTGACCCGCCGTACGCAAAGCTGCCGAGTAACACCCCCTCCCCCCCATTATTTAATTTGTAATAGCAAGAATCAAAGGCCCGGATCAACCAAACGGTGCTAAGCGTTAGCATCCATATGAGGGTAAAGGAGTGCTACCTGGATCTGGGCCACTATTGGCTGCGGTGTCACCCAATCAGAAGCTGCAATGTTATCTCTCAGTGATGTCACAGCTTTCTATTGGCTGCCAGAGTAGGAGCCTGAGTGGCCATCTTATTTCTCCCAGAATGCAATATCTCAGATGGGGGGGGGGGTCTCTGTAACTTAAAGGTCCGCAGGGGGTTCACTTCCGGAGGACCCCCTCATTATAAATAGGTTAATAAAATACATGTGCGTGTAATGAAACAGGGAGCACAGGCGCAACTTATTGAAGAGGCCGCCCAAGGATGCAGGAATTCTCTGCCACACATTGCACACACGGCAGGCAGCAAAGCACTAAAGGGGAACGGCACGCCCCGCTAACGCATCAGCAATACTGCAATGGCGATTACCTGTCCGGCCGCTGGATTCTGGAGTCAGTATTCATTCATCAGTGTATCCACACAGCCATGGATGGATGGGACTGGGTTTCTAATGACCAGTGCACAGAAACACACGCTGCCTCCTAAAGAAACAGAGACAGGGTAAATACCGGGGAACATTCCTGCTGTCATTAAGGAGCTGCTCATTGCAATTAAACAAAAAAGGCGCCATTAACACTATATTTTATTTATTTTTAATGTGTCCTCTTTTTATTATGTTTCTCTAATATTGCATAGTGTGTGTGTGTGGGGGTGGTGTTGTTGTGTGGTGGGTGTGTTGTGGTGGGGGGTGTTGTGTGTGGGTGTGTGCTGTGTGGGTGGGTGGGTGGTGTGCTTGGTGTGTGTGTGTGTACAATTATCATCATCATTGTTCATTTGCAAAGCGTCGACATTCTGCAGCGCAGTACAAAGGGGTACAGAGATTTGATTTGATACTGACAAACATTGTTACAGTACATACAAATAAGGACAAATATGCACAGATCCAAAAAGGTAACATACGTACGTCTATATTTATCTAGCGCCATTAATATACATAGCGCTTCACAGCAGTTATACACTTAACAATCATATAAATAACACAATACAAATAACAGATCATGGGAATAAGTGCTTCAGACATAAAAGTAACATTTAGGAAGAGGAGTCCCTGCTCCGAAGAGCTTACAATCTAATTAGTTGGTAGGAAGTACAAACAGAGACAGTAGGAGGGCGTTCTGGTAAGTGTGTTTGCAGGGGGCCAAGCTTTATGTATCATGTGTATAGTATTAGCCACGGTGCTGCTCATATGCTTCTTTAAGCAAGTGTGTCTTAAGGTGGGTCTTAAAGGTGGATAGAGAGGGTGCTAGTCGGGTACTGAGGGGAAGGGCATTCCAGAGGTGTGGAGCAGTCAGTGGGGAAGGTTTAAGGCTGGAGAGGGCTTTAGATACAAAGGGGGTAGAGAGAAGACATCCTTGAGCAGAATGCAAGAGTCGAGATGGTGCATAGCGAGAAATTAGGGCTACTGGGTGAAAGAAGGTACTTCCAACAGTAATGTGGAAGGAGGTAGTGGGGCCAGGATTGGGAGGAAGTATGAGGAGCTCTGTTTTTGCCATGTTGAGTTTAAGACGCAGAGAGACATTCAGAAACTTTGGTCTGTACAGCAGGTGTAAGGTCAGGGGTTGAAAAGTAAATGTGTGTTGTCAGCATAGAGATGATATTTAAACCCAGGAGATGTGATTAGGTCATCTAGAGAGAGTGTGTACAGAGAAAAGAGGAGAGGTCCCAGGACAGAGCCCTGCGGTACTGAGGGCCCTGATCCTGAGAGCTTACAGTCCACACACACACACACACACACACACACACACACCTTTTATTTGCATGGTGTCAACATGTTCCACAGTGCAGCACAAGGTGGCAACACGGACAAGAACATTGTAGAACAAGGAGTGAAGACAAACTAAAACAATAAGGAGGAGGTCCCTGCCCCAGGGAGCTTACAATCTAAAACGATGGAGGGCAGGCACAAGGAACAGAGGGTGCGTCGGGGAGGTAAGTGGAACTGCGTGCAGTCAACTTCAGCCTCCGAGTATCCAGTTCTAGAGTGAAAGATGGAAGTCAGGACAGTGCTGTGTAGGTCTCCTTAAAAGCCCGTTCTTAGGGAACTTTTAAATGTATGTCTGGTAGGGGGAGGGGATACTAGATTTGGGGTGCAGTACGGTCGAGGTGGGCGGCAGAGAGGTTCGGTCTGTCCTGTAGCTTCGTACTGTAGGGGAGCACGTGGATCTGGCGTTTGACTCGGTGTAGGTTACCGGTAGCCAATGTTGCATGGCGGAGCACCAGAAGAGCGGATTGCAGCAGTCCAGTGGGGATATACCTCGATGCCCAGGACACGCGTCAAAACGAGGGGTGACTCAATGTATTACTTCCTGGTAACGCATTTAATACATAAATATAATAATAATGAGCGAGAGAGTGAGAATTTGGGTGGATTGTTGGAGGCTCCGAGAAAAAAAAGTAGTTCATCCATGAAAGCCTCTCAGCAGGGGTGGGCGGGGGTAACACAGCGAAGAAACTCAGAACTGGCGTGAGATGGACACAAAAGTATCCAGCATGTGGAAAACAACCGAGGATTAAATAGGGTCTCAGCCTTCACAGCTACTTATTATCATCATCATTTATTTAGAAAGCCCGAGCCCATTCGGCAGTGCAGAGAATGCTCAGATTGTGCGGGCCGCGGCATCGCGCTCTGCGTTACGCTGGAGAACCCGCACTGCCGCATGGTTATCATTGCTTGCAAGGTAAACATCATAAACTCGAGAGAGAGAGAGAGAGTCGGCACGTGTTTCTGAGGTCAGCGCCCTCCCAATATCTTCTCCCAAGCAAGGCCTACGCTATAATTGGAAGGCCATGTTAATACCAGCGCTAAGCAGCTCTTGGCTGCACAACAGTGCCAAAAAATACACTGCCGTGCCCTTTTGGTCCGATGTTGCAATAGTCAGCTGCTTGCTGCCGTCAATGCAGAATGATCTTCACACGGAAACTCTCCGCAAAGAAAGGTTTGGGGGGGAAAACACGTGTGTTAACATTTTATGAATATTGAAAAATGGTCTCTACAGGAATTCAATAGAAATGTCTCCTTGCCAATCATGAAGGATTCCATCCAATGCGTAGCAGGCCCGCTGACAATGTACACACCGCTGTTTATAGCCACGCGGACTTCCTGCCCCGCAGAGCTTACAATCTCATTGTGGCGTTTTGCCCAAATGTCACAAAAACAGCTGCTGGGACCCGGACACACTTGAAATGCAGGTTCATTAACACCAAGCTACGGTGATACAGAGAATCTTCCTCCGCTGCTGGCTGAGCGAGAGGGGTTTCTAACCTCCTGGCAGCGCAGGGGTTAAGGGAGACATGTGGGTGACAGCAGAGTGATCTTGACACTGAAAAGAATTAGGCTTAGAGCTGTGATCCGGGAGCAGTGAAATTAAAAGGAACGACCCGTAATCTATCACTTCTGACATCTGTTAACTCCAGTGGGGTGGGCTCTGATCAATACTGGCTGACAGCCAATGCAGGGGAGCTGGCGGTGGGCAAGAGAACAAGGGGCACGTAAAATAATATTCATATTAAAAAGGTGGAGAGGTGGGGGGGAGACAGATTCAGCCAGCAGGGGGGAACAGGGGAGAGAAAGAGGGAGAGGCAGACACCAAGAAAGACCATTAAAGAGCAAGAAAGGAAGAGGGGAAGGGAAAGGAAGAAAGAGGGAGAGAGGGGGAAGAGGTGAGAGAGGGAGAGAGGGGGATAGGTGAGAGGGGGAGAGGAGTGAGGGAAAGAAAGAGAAAGAGATCGAGAGATCGATGAGCGCACGGGAGACGCAGGGACCAGACCAGATGAATCGAGAGATTGACTTGAGATGGAGAACGAGGATGCGAGAAGATTCGGCAGCAGTTGGGAGATGGAGATTTTGAGAACCACCGATAGAGTCATGACGACACCCGAGGAGGAGAGGAGGAGACAGGGAAAGTGGGAAAGGAAGAGAGGGAGAGGGGGATGGAAGAGGAGAGAGGGAAAGAGGGAAGGAAAGGAAGATAGGGGGAGGGAAAGGAAGATAGGGGGAGGGAAAGGAAGAGAGGGGGAAAGGAAGAGAGGGGGAAAAGAAGAGGGGGAGGAAGAGAAGGATTGAGAGAGAAAGCATGCGAGAGAGGGGGAAAGAGGGAGAGGGGGGAGAAGAGATGGAGGGGAAGAGAGGGAAAGGAAGAGAGGGAGAGAAAATGCGAAAGGAAGAGGACAGGGAAAGGAGAGAGGGAGAGAGGGGTGTGTAGAAGGAGTGCTTCACATGTTTTTAATACCCTATATTTTATTTTTACATTACTATTAAGTGTTTTTAATATAGTCTCATCGCAAATAACATTGGATGTTCTTATCTCCGTGCTTCTTTTGGTTACACCATACCTATTGAGCGCTGTCACGTACGGGGCTTGTTACTGGGCCTGGGGTACACACCAGTTTCTTTTCTCTCGTGTTTGTGCTTAACTTTTCGCCTTTATTGGTTTGCAGCCAATCTGTTTTTTGTTTTATTTGTGTTTATGGCGACTTGCTGCGCTGACCCGATAGCTAGCAGCATAGGATTCTGGGAAATGCAGTTCTTGTTGCATACCCTGCAACTAGGAACGTTACATAAAACCAGTCCCATAAACAGTTGGGCAACCTGATATTAAAACCCCAAAGTTACAGGACCACATTTATGTCCGGTAGAACCTTGCATTTCTGTGAGTCACGGAGACGCCTGCAGTGTGATCAGGAGGTATCCTCCCCCCCCCCCCCCCAGCACCTCAGGGGTTAATGTAAACACAAGGAAGTGGCATGCTGCTTCAGCGCACATGTCTGTGCAGAGAAAATAAACAGGAGAGCAGATTAATAAATAGGAGTTTCTGATTCCCAGCGGAGCTGGGGGGAATGTTCTGGAGCCAGCTCGGGGTGTCACAGAACACACCCAGAACACACTCAGAACACACTCAGAACACACTCAGAACACACTCAGAACACACTAGCAAAACAACAATCAGGAACAACATATCAGAAAGGGATACCCTCACAGAGTATCACGCTCGGTTCACAGGGAGGGCCCCGGGGAGACCGGTCAGGCCACAAGCAACGCTGTATATATGTATACAACTACATCTCTATCGATCTACAGCTCTACACACATGCATAGCAATATTGTGGTTACTGTACATGTCTGAAATAGTACAGACCGTGTACACAGCTCTGTAAGTATAATTGTGTAAGGAGTCCCTGGCCTGAAGAGCTTACAATCTAATTGTGGGCAGGTGAGGCACAGGGAGAAATAAGTGACTTATCCAGTCTGTGAACACTTTTAAACCCGCATATGACAATATTTCTCAATAGCACAAGGCCCTAGATCATATGCACATATTTACAAGGCTCTAGATCAGGGCTGCAAACAGGCCAGGTTTCAGGATATCCACGACTTCAGCACACAGCTGGCTCAATTAGTGGCTCAGTATGACTGAGACACTAATTGAGCCAGCTGTGCTGAGTCGGGATATCCTGAAAACATGGCTGTTTACAGCCCCACGGACATGGAGTTGGTGCAGCGCTGATCTAGTTAAGCCGAAACAGTGAGCTATTAAAATTCGCTTTCTGAGATTGAGTGCCTGATGTCTTTTAGCAGTAACCTCCCCCCCCCCCCCCCGGATGATATGCACCCAGATATGATTATTCATTGTGGGGGAGAGGGGGGAGGAGTATCCTACCAAAAAAATATTTTTTTAACCTCCAAATACAAAGTAAAGACATAAAAAGTAGAAAACTACTTTAAATTGAGATGTTTACTGAACTGAAAAAGTTCATATTTTAACCCTTTCCCTGCTGGAGCGAGAGGAGTGCGAATGCAGCGTTACCTCCAGCGTAGGAGGCAGGGCTGCAATGTGTTACAGAACACTTCTGGCAGAGAAGTGGTTAATTTGGACTGGCTGCTATTCCCTGCTTGTTCCTCTGAATATAAGGGGGGGGGGGGGGGGGGGGGGCTGAGGTTTCTTAAAAACATACAGAAAGTGCATTAAATTATTCATCAGCATTAAACAGGATTTTTATTTTTTTAACAGCTCTCAGCTTTTATCAATCATTAATGCCTGCTCCCCTCCCACCGCGCAGACCTGCTATTATGCTGCATGTATTACAAATAAATAAATAACAATGGGACACAGTGCGGCGTGATTCACATTTATATGCGCTGGGTGGGAGGGGGGGAATGAGATACTTTCTTTGCAAAGGCAGGAGCTAGAATAGCACAGTAATTAACCCCTCCTGCCATCGACGCGTCCGTGTCACGTGCTGCACTGTGTTATTCCTGAACGTGCAGCGCACGCACGGGTGTATATTTCTATTTATGCAACGCCTAGCTTGTGTACAACGCTGGGCGGAATCGTTCTAACGCAATAAGGGTCTCGGACGTTAACGGATCCGGCGCGGAAATTCATCACTCGCCCAAAGAGCTTGCAATCGAAGCAAAGTATATAGAACAGGGGGTGTCAAACTCCAGTCCTCAAGGGCCACCAACCGGTCAAGTTTTCAGGATATACTTGCTTCAGCACAGGTGGTCCAATGCCACCTGTGCTGAAGCAGGGATATCCTGGAAACCTGACCGGTTGTGGCCCTTAAGGACTGGAGTTGGCCGCCCCTGAGCAAATGGGATTTGTAAACATGTCAGATATGTAAACCAAGAATACAGTGTTGCATGTCCGAGTGCTTTCACCCTTCCTGCATCAATAAGCAGACCCCTGGGAGATTATTAGTGGGTACCGGTCAGTGTCCAGCGTAAATACCAAAGTAACCTGCCTCCTTTCACCAGGTGAGAGATCTCCCTGCTAGCACCCCTGCCCTTTTGCCCTGACATCTGTTTACCCCAGGTGCAGGGCCTGGGAACAAGTACAGGCAGGCAACAGGGTTTAACCTCTTCACTGCTGACGAAGATTAACTCCCTCAAAGGACACCATTAAAACGACTGAATTGTGCATCACTTCACCGCAGCTACGTGACTGGGACCTCCAAAAAAAACCTACAAAGACATTTTCCCGGGGTTTTTAAATATGCACCTGGGAAACATTTTAAAACCTTGCAACCCATCGTCTTCGTCCCAATGCAACTGGAAACAAAGAGGTGTCCATCACCTAGTACTAGCCTTATTATACCTATCACTGGTCACTGTGGTCCAGCGCGCAACCTTTATTTCACTGTTCTACTTCTAATGCATCTTCAGCTCCGCGTCAGCCTGGCAGTGTCCCCGGAGATCTCTGCACCATGTGAACTTAGTACGCCAGATCCTGTTAGCTGTGTTTGTCTTTCATTTCATTGTTTAGATCGTAAGCTCCTCAGGGCAGGGCCCTTATATTTATATACGCCTTAACCATTTCACAGGCAGAGGGGCAGCTGTGTAAGGGGATGCAGGAAATCGGTCAGTGAAGGAACACGGTGCGTAGACACTGCGTATCCCGGTATGGTGGAACACACGGCCCCGCGCAGACACTGCGTATCCCGGTATGGTGGAACGCACGGCCCCGCGCAGACACTGCGTATCCCGGTATGGTGGCACACAAGGCCCCGCGCAGACACTGCGTATCCCGGTATGGTGGCACGCACGGCCCCGCACAGACACTGCGTATCCCGGTATGGTGGCACGCACGGCCCCGCACAGACACTGCGTATCCCGGTATGGTGGAACGCACGGCCCTGCCAGCCCCACCGGATCCCGTTATGTGGTGAAACACCACATCCGCCGCCATTACAACTGCGTATCCCGGTTATGGTTGAACGTCACGGCCCCCTGCGCAGCTGACACTTCGTCTCCCAGGTATGGTGGAACGCAACGGCCCCGCAGAGACACTGAGTATCCCGGTATGTGGAGCGTCCCCTTGTTCCTCTATGTGACGCCAGCCCCGCGCGTACACTGCGTATCCCGTATTGGTGGAACGCCCGGGACCTACCCCGCGCAGACATACCCTCTTTTATCCGGTAATGGTGAGAACGCACGGCCCTTCCCTTTCCCTTCCCCCCGCCACCAACCCTCCATCCCTCTCCTCATACCAACCTCTGCAGTATCCCTGTCTTTTTTGCGCCATCCCTTGCCCAAGCCTCTCAAGGACAACCTTGCTTATCCCCGGTATTTGGATAACACTCACGTTCCCGCTGCTCAGACACTTGGACCTCTGCTATCCCGGTAATGGTGTGAAGCACGGCCCGTGGCCGCCAGACACTGTGCGTCTGCCGTATGTGTGGAACGCACGTCCCCTCGCGCAGCCACTGCGTATCCCGGTATGGTGGAACGCACGGCCCCAGCGCCACACCCTCCCGCGTATCCCGGTATGGTGGAACGCACGGCCCCGGCTCATGAACACTCGTATCCCGGTATGTGTTGACACGACAGGTGCCTTCGCCTCACACTATGAACCCTTATCGTATCGGTATCGTGACCACTGGCCCCGTATATGGTCCGGCCGCACTGCCAACCGCCACGCGCAGACACTGCTTATCCGCGGACTTATGGTGGAACGCGCGGGCACCGCGCAGCAGACCGCGGATATCCCGGTATGCTGTGGCACAGGCTACTCGCCAAGCCGCTGCGCAGATCACCTGCATATCCCCGGTATGTGAAGCCTCTGGCCCCCCCGCGCAGACCTGCGCATCATCCCGGTAATGGTGTGCTAACCGCAGGCGTTACGCCACACGCCGCAGTACTGCGTATCCCCGGTCGGTGGTAACTACGGCCCCGCGCAGCAACTGCGTATCCGCTGTAATGGATGGCGAACGCGACGGCCCCGCGCAGACACCCCCTAGCGTATCCCGTATGGTGAGATGGTAACTCTGCACGCCCAGCGCCAGACACTGTTCCCGTATGGTGGCACGCACGTGCCCCCGGCGCAGACCAACGCGTATCCCGGTCTGGTGGAACGCACGGCCCCCAGGCGGCAGTACTGCCGTACTCCCGGTAGGGTGGAACGCCACGGCCACCGTGCGCAGTTCTGCACACGCTTCATCCCGGTAACTGGTGGAACCCAACGGCCCAGCTCAGACACTGCGTATCCACGGTATGGTGGAACGCCACGGGCCCCCCCTTTCTCCGCACACTTAAGCGTACCTCCCGGTCCTGTTGGACCCGCGGCCTCAAATGGCCTCCCCTCCGTGCGCATCACCCTACTTGCAGCTATCCCGGTATGTGGAACTCGCGGCCCGCGCAGCCACTGCGTATCCCGGTACGTGTGGCACGCACGGCCCCTCTCAGCACTTGCGTATCACCCTGTATGGTGGAGACGCACGGCCAGCCGCGCAGACAAAACTGGACCGTATCCCCCGGTATTGTGTTAGCACTTCACTGCCTGCCCCGCGCAGACATACTCTAGCTATCCCCGTATGGTTTGAACGCACGGCCCGCCGCCAGACATCTGCGCGTGAACAATCCACGGTATGTGTGGAAACGACGCCCCGCGCAGACAACCTTCGTATCCCTCCCCCTCCCCTATGGTGGAACGCAGGCCCCTCGTCAGACACCTGCGTACTGCCCTTATGGGGACACTCACGGCCCCTTCTCAGACACCGCGTATTTCCCTGCTATGGTGGGAACGCACGCCACCGCGCAGACACTGCGTATGCCCGGTATGGGTGGACGCCCGGCCCCTGCGCAGCACACTGCGGTATCCCGGTAATGGTGGCACTCACGGTCACGCCCGCGCGACACTGGTATCCCCCGATATGGTGACGCACGGCCCCGGCGCAGACACTGCTTATCCCGTTATGGTGAACGTGCGCCCCCACAGACACTGCGTATCCCGGTAATGGGTGGAACTCACTGCCTCCCTCGACAGACACTGCTTATTCCGGTATGGGGAGAAAGAACGCACGGCCGCCGGCGCGCCCTACAAGGCTTGCGTATCCGTTGAGGTGGCACTCATCGTCCCCCGCGCATGTACCCTGCGTATCCCGTATGGCTGGAACGCGCGGACCCGCGCCCAATCACCGCAGCGCAGGGACCCAGCGTAAAGTGCCCGTTGCATCTGTGTTCCACGCCCGTCCAGCCGCTGTCCCGCGCTCACTGACCTTCGTCTCCTCTCCCTGTCCTGGTGCGACCCACGGTCCCCGCGCATACACCCGCGCTATCCGGTAGGTGAAACTCACGCCCCCGCTCAGACACTGCGTATCCCGTTATGGTGGGAAGTACGCACTCCGGCCTGCTGCGCAGACACTGCTTATCACCTTATGGTGGAACCACGGCCCGCGCCAGCACACTGCGTATCCACGTATTGTGGAACGCACGCTACCCGCGCGCGACAACTGGCGTAACCCTGTTATGTTGACGATTAACAGACCCCGCGCAGACCTGCGTATCCCGTATGGTGGACGCACGGCCCCGCGCAGACACTGCAGATCCCCTTTATTGATTGGAACTGGCGGTTCCCTAGCAGCCGACCTGCGTATCCTCTCCCCGTATGGTGGAACGCACGGCCGCCGCAGCATGACACTCATACGTATCCGGTAGGTTGAACGCCGGCCGCCTGCGCACGACACTGCGTATCCCGGTATGGTGGAACGCGCGGCCCCGCACAGATACTGCGTATCCCGGTATGGTGAAACGCACGGCCCCGCGCACACTGCGTATCCCGGTATGGCGAACGCACAGCCCCGCCCAGACACCGCGTATCCCGGTATGGCGGAACGCACAGCCCCGCCCAGACACCGCGTATCCCGATATGGTGGAACAGCATACCAGAAGGGTCAACATTTTTGGGAGACACACACAAGGGCAGACTATGGGAAAAGAAGGGCAGGGAGTCAACGAAACGAGAGTGCGAGAATGTGAACGCGTGAGAATGAGAGCGCATGAGAAAATTAGTGCCCTCCAAATCTGCAGGAACAGGGGTACACATGATAAAGGCTGCCATAAATGCGCCCCTTCAGGCTCAATAAAACCCCTGAAAGGTTAGATTGGTTGGAGAGGAAAGAAATGGCACAGAAGCAATGCAAAGGTAATGGAAGCATGAAAACATCGTCAATAAAACAGTCATATTATGGCATAAAAGACGGCAATGATCTTTAATGGGTAATCCCGTGCCCCTCACGGGCAGCGTAACGTTCATCATACCCGCTACCTTCTAATGCACCAACATGATGAGTTCTTCATAGATTTAACAGAGAGTCCGAGGCTTTACAAACCTCAGGGGTCTCATTCCAACCTCGAGTATTCACTATATATAATTTTGTTTATATAGTGTAAAACTATATGTACAGTGCATTACAACATTACAATACAGGCAAATTAATGAGGGAAAAGTGCAACAGGTAAATAATAACGTAAGGCTAAACCCTGCCCCGAAGAGCTTACAATCTAAGTGTGATATTGGGAGGCAGACACAGGGGGAGTGAAAGTGCATTATTAGAAGTGCAGACGGGGAGGTCACCGCGCATCTGGAGGTCGTAGCAGAGGCGCAGAGCGCTTAATGAGGCGCTGCTATTAAGAGGTGGGATCTTCAGCTGGGCTGTGAGTGAGGAAGTGAGGGGGTGTGACGAATAGTGAGTGGGAGAAGTTCCACAGGTTGGGAGAGATTAGGGAGAAAGGTGTGAGATGGGAGAGGGCTGTAGAGGTAAAAAGGGGCAAAGACGGGATAACGTTGGGTAAAGCGTAAGAGATGAGCAGGTCTATATTTTATATCTAAAGAACAGTACTATTATTGTGGCAGTGCAGAAGAAGAAGAGATTTGTGAGGTCTCAGAACCTCTGTTCACTCGGATTTCATACATTTAAAACGACCCTGGCCCATTACAAATCTTCTTACTTCTCCAGAGGACAAGCATGGCACCTAGAACTTGGAACTAGAGCCGCTCGGAGAGACGTGCAGGCGGATGATGAGAAGCGGGGATACAGTTTCACAGCGTCAAGAAATACCCTGAACTCCCCCCCCCCCCCCCTTCCTGCAGCGATTCCACGAGAGTTAATCAGGGGTCCCCCAAGAACTACTTCACCGACGGCAGATCTTTTATTCTTTAAGGCCTAATCCTTTTGGTTTTGTCATTTTTGTAATGTAATTATTTTAAAAAAAATAAACTAAAAAAATCACTCGTGCTATAATCTAAAAGATATAGAATATATAAAGCGGTTCGTTTGTTTAGAAACTAGAACGCAGATTCTCATCATGTTTGTGACGCGTTCCGCGGAGTCATTACGCGCCTGTGCTTAATCCTGGGGTACCCCGCTCATGTTGAACCCCCTTGTGTATTAGCGCCCACCACCTCTGATAGGAGGCTATTGCATGAACATCAGGTACCCCACTGCCCAGGACAGAGGTGCTCAACTCCAGACCCCCACACCCCCCAACCCCGCCCAAATCAGTCCCTGCTTCAGCACAGCTGGCTCAACCAGAATCTCAGTCTTCGACGCAGGATACCTGTGCTGAAGCTGGGATATCCTGAAAACCTGACCTGTTGGGGCGGCTTGAGGACTAGGAGTTAAATACCCCTGACGCGGGTGAATCCCAACCTGATGCTCTATCCGGGGATAGCGATGTTCCCGGCAATCCCTCGCCCTGGGGAGCAGAGGAAACGACGGCAGGTTCAGAGCGCGCCCCTGCGTTTAATAGCAGCCTGATATACAGCGCTGCAGATCACAGGGTGGCAAGAGACGCGATGAAAGAGCTCAAGGGCTCGAGGCAATGGTGCATTAAAGAAAACAGCTGAATAAATGAGAGGGAGAGACAAAGAGATTTACAATTAACCGTTACAGGTCCTGCAGGGCTCTGTGACGCCCAGCTCTGCCAGGGACTAAAGGGGCAGTCCCGCTTAGGGGCAGAAGTCATCAATGGCAGCGAAGGGTTAAAAAAAAACAACCAGGTGGGCATTCAAACCCAACCGAGAGGAGGTGGGTCGAGATAGAGGACCTGATCGGTTCCCCGTGTAAAATAGAAAATCTTCTCTGGCTCAATAAAAAGTATAGACCACCTGAGACCTACAAGAATCCGGTGAGATCCTTTGCTTGTAATCTCTGGGATTCCCTCAAATTCAGGTTCCAACTAACCGGTACCCTTTCCCTCATGCAACCCCTATTCTCGGACCCCTCCCTTCCTTTCTACACAGGAAACCCGCTCTCCCATACCTGGGTTCAAAAAAGACTCACAAGAGTCAAGGATATCCTCACCCAAGGGAAAGTCCCCCCATTCGCTTCGCTACAAACAAACCATGATATCCCCTCCTCCGAATTCTTCAGATTTCTCCAGGTTAGGCACTATATCCAATCAGTCTACAAACCAAGTCATCCCCAGGCTTTAACTTTGTATGAGGTCTGGGGTCTACACCAGCCCCACACAAAGGGCATCATCTCCAGAATATATCACAGTTTATCCTCTACCAAGAACAACCAAACCCCCGATAACTATGTGGTATCCTGGGGAAAGGATCCTAACGTCTGTATAGACTTCGATACCTGGAAAGACATCTGGGAAGCTGCCTCCAAAAACTCATCATGTGTTGTAGTTAAGGAGAATATTTACAAGTTAATATTCAGATGGTACATGACTCCTGCCAGGTTGCACTCTTTTCTCCCAGGCGTCTCCCCTCTGTGCTGGCGCGGTTGTGGTGAAGTGGGGAATATACTGCACATATTCTGGTCATGTCCCAAAATCCAACAAACATGGACGGAAGTGTTCACCTTACAGTAATACACAAGATACTAGAAATTTCTGTCCCACACGACCCAGTATATATATTACTAGGAAAACCAATGGCTAATATCTCTAAAAAGAAAGCTAGAGTAATATCCCAAATATTAAACGCTACACGGTGTACAATTGCCAAAAATTGGAAACCACCGCCCCCCCCATCCTTAAATCAAATAAACAACAAAATTTGGCATATAGTCTATACGGAAAAACTCTCAGCATATCTGAACGGCTCTACCTCTCAATTCTCTGAGATTTGGGCTCCTTGGTCCCGCCATGCAGGTATATCCCCATATATAGACTACAATACTTTGAACAGAATGATACATGTGGTATTTAAATTGTTGTGTACAGTGCTATACAGGCATACCCCGCATTAACGTACGCAATGGGACCGGAGCATGTATGTAACACAAGCATACCCCGCATTAACGTACGCAATGGGACCGGAGCATGTATGTAACACAGGCACACCCCGCATTAACGTACGCAATGGGACGGGAGCATGTATGTAAAGCGAAAATGTACTTAAAGTGAAACACCACCTTTTTTCCACTTATTGATGCATGTACTGTACTGCAATCGTCCTATACGTGCATAACTGATGTAAATAACGCATGTGTAACAGGCTCTATAGTCTCCCCACTTGCGCACAGCTTCGGTACAGGTAGGGAGCCGGTATTGCTGTTCAGGACGTGCTGACAGGCGCATGCGTGAGCTGCCGTTTGCCTATTGAGCGATATGTACTTACTCGCGAGTGAACTTAAAGTGAGTGTCCTTAAACCGGGGTATGCCTGTATTGGTACAAATGCTACCCCTCCCCCCTCCCCAATCTCCCTCTTCTCTATTGTTCCACAACCAGTTTATTTGTATTACTGTATCCCCCCTTTTTTCTGTGTTGTATGTTTTGTTTACCTTATTTTGTATGTACAAAAATGCTCAATAAAAAATTTAAGTAATAATAAAAAATAAAAAAAACAGGTGTTTGATAAAAAATAAATCCTAATTGTGGTTAACATTCAGAAAATATTCCCGGAATTTTTGTAAATATTAGAATTATGAAAAGGAGGCGATCTTTGCTCCCCCCCCCCCCAGGTCATAGGGAATGTGGGCCCCCCTCGTCTCCCACCAAGGTAAAGGGGGCCAATTAGTAACAGTACCCCTGCCATATTAACATGTTCAGGTTAATTTAAAAAACATCAAGTACACCCCCCAGTTTTAGCCTATTGGAGATATCACTGCCACACTACAACGCTTCACATTCCCGGTGTAAAAGTTACAGGCCGGACTGGAAATACACGTCTCAAAGGGCAAACAACGGCAGGCCCAGGTTTGGCAGGAGATCTAGATAAGCATTAAACATCAGTCCGTAATCTTTTCAGCCACTATATGGCATATTCCAGATCCAACGCCTGGATGAAACGTCCGACCTCGAACACACAGTACAAACTGGTGACAAGTAATAAGGCCTGGTGCCTGGATATAGCACCCGACAATCTGGGATATGCAGGGCGGTACGAGCATCTACAGCACCTCAACTTGGGTAAGAGTGGCACCTGCAGGAGCATATTGAAGTTATTACAGGGGGTGGGGCGGAGGCGGTTGATAAGCGGGTTTACAGACAAGACTTTCAGGCTGTTGAAGAAAGCAAGATGTAACTTACCATATCAGCACTGCCCCTGCTTGGTCCCAGACTCTATTCCCCATTTTACAACCTCTGAGGTTTTTTGTCTTTAAACTTAATGGCCTAATTAGGGGCCCATCACATAGGAACGCTTGCCGACTTCCTGCAGGTATCCTGATCGGCACCATCAGTTTCATTAATAATAACCTCTCCAAATACGCTCTGTCTTGTCTTCTGTGTTCACACTTCTTGTTTTATAACCGTTCTACATTATAACTGTTCAAATAATATTGTAAAATGTATACAACAGGACGTCTGTTTTTAGCTGTTCACGGTTTACCCCTTTTACATTCTCCAAAGCTGTTACTGGGCATCATTAGAACTCCAGGCAAGGAAGACCGGTGTTCCCATAGCCTCCCTCTCCCAGCTCCAGACCCCCTCTCCTCCCCTCCCCATCCGTTCAGCCTCCCTCTCCCAGCTCCAGACCCCCTCTCCTCCCCTCCCCACTCCCAGCTCCAGACCCCCTCTCCTCCCCTCCCCATCCGTTCAGCCTCCCTCTCCCAGCTCCATATATTAATTATATAGATATTATTATTATTATATTAAATGTAATCATCATTCTTTTGTTGCTACAACCATTTAAAAAGTCATATCCACTTCCTCTTTTAAAACAGGCTCTGACACAACTTTTTGAGCTCTGCCCTTTGGCAACAAGGTATCGCAAACAGATCTGTTGCCGTGTTCCCAACAGCAGACTGTCTATTACTTTGAAAGCTGTAACAATAATGTGTTACACTTAGTGATATACAGTAATGTTACATATCAACTGCAGCATTTCACAGCCTGCAGCACAAATTTAGAAGGCGGCCATTATGTTAGCCACACAATCAGGATTCCGACAGATTTATAACAGGAGCACCATACGATTGCCAGCGTAGGCAAGAATGTAGAATTATACATCGCCACACGCACATACACACCTACGTGAGAATGTAGCATTATACATTGTCACACGCACATACGTGAGAATGTAGCATTGCCGCTTTAACTGCACATCTCTGGCCCAAAAGCACAAAGGCACCGCCGACAGCACCAGAATCTTTACTGGGAGGGAGCAAGTGTCTGCGCAAATCCTATCTAAGCACCGTGTACTCCTCCAGTTTCACAGAGGTGAACTCAATACTTACATTTCCCTTCTCTGGAAGGGCATTTCCTTCATGCAATTCTGCAATTACTCCCAGCAAAGCTATATTTACCGGCAGAGCAAAATGGCAGAGATAATAGGCATTTCTGACAAGCCTGCGGTGATCCCAGGTACGATCACGGCTATTTTTAACCTGCCATACTCCTGGCTCCCTCACGTGCTTCCCCGGGTGAAAGCAGGAGCGGGTGACACCTAAAGAAAGGTGCTAATGAGAATGCGTAAGGCACTTCCAAAAATACACGCGAGGGGAGGTGGTGTTAGACGTTCAAGCATCTTCAGTGACAAGAAACCCCCCAGGGAATAGCTACAACTTGCAGACAGTGTCTCTTGCCCTGTACGGCCGCGCATGCGTTCAGGTCACACAGGTAATGCCTGCCTGCTCCGAACAAGTTACAATGTAAGCGCACTCGTGTTCGTGTCCCAAGGAAGGGCAAGAGCTTGTGGCCTAGGTCTCAGAGAGTGGTACAGGCGGGTATTCACTTTACAACAGATGTGGATGGGAAGATCTGGGGCGCTCACTTGGTTGTTACAAAGTATAGAAACAAACACTAACCGTGCAATACAACCCAGTAGTGACCTGCAGCTGGACCCGAAAGAGGTCATCCTCATAGGAGATAGGACGCACATTCTGTCCGAGCACGACAGGCGGCATATCCGACGCTTTACAATGCAATCCGATGGGGCCGCGTTCCGAGGTCGGAACGCCTTATCCGACGCTCACCGCCGCCGATCAACATGGGGCTCGCTTAACCACACTTTCACTATCCACCGCTACTTTGCAGAACGGATACCGTTGGATAGCAGAGGACCGCCTGTAGTGCCTTATACCAGGGGTTCTCAGCTCCGGTCCTGAAGGGCTACCAATAGGTGGGTCAATCAGTGGCTTGGTTGAAGATTGAGCCACCTGTGCTGAAGCAGGGATATCCTGAAAACCTGACCTGCTGGGGTTGGGGGTGGGGGGGGAGATGAAAACCCCTGCCTTATAAAAAAAGGGTTTATGTATAAAAGCAGACACTACCCCACGTGTATCAAAGGCAGAAAGCCCGCTGAACGAATGGGACGCTCGTCTCGGGTACAACAGGTGCATTTTCGGCTCGCCCCACCTTTGCCGTGATACACAGACCCCTTAAATATTTGACACTTGCAAGCCAACAAGTGTTGCACATCACAAGGACTTAGGACAACTGCAGGGTGCTACTAGCGTCATTAACCCGTTCCGCGGCTGGATTGAAGATCGCCGATATCTCCAGAAAAACTTTAAAAAAAAGAGAGAAAGGAATGAAGGGTTGGGAAGAACGGCAGGTTTCGTTGGTTTGTGAGGCACGAAAGACAACGATTTAACCCAGGGGCTCTCAACTCCAGTCCTCTACACCACCCCAACAGGTCAGGTTTTCAAGCTATCCCTGCTTCAGCACAGGTGGCTTAATCAGTGGCTCAGTAAAAGAGCCTGATTGAGCCACCTAAGCTGAAGCAGGGATATCCTGAAAACCTGACCTGTTGGGGGGGTCTAGAGGACTGGAGTTGAGAACCCCTGGTTTAACTCAACATCGTCTTCAATTCACTTTAGTCCTAGGTGGGAATGCACCTGTTAGCAGACGTACATGTGCTGCCGCTTGCTCTGGTCTTTGCAGAGGTTTACTTGGGGTAATGCACTCGGCTTCTGCACTGTATCAAGCCTGTCATTGTAATTGCAGATTGTGATTGCTGCAATGTTCGTCTCTGTAATGTATCCCAGGGCATATGTAAAAACAAGATGTGCTTCTCAGCCTGTCTGTCCGGCTGCTAAGCGATGCTAGAGAAATAAATGCATAATCACATTGACATCAAGGCTGCAGGAATTAACCCCAGAGAGGGGCCAGAAATAAGTTCAGGATTGCGCCCTGAAGACAAGCCGCAGTATGAAGCTGTGCGGAGTATGACTGCACTTCCAGATCAGGCGGTGTTCTTTACGAAGACGGCAACATTGTAACTTCCCAGTAGACTGTTACCAGATATCAACCAATCCCTTGACCCCCCCCCCTTCACCGCCAAAAAAGACCGGCGACTGATTGCTTGGCAAGAAAGGCGTCAATGCATTAGAATACCCACCCAAATGTTTGGGAACATACAAGGACTTTTCCCATACAGGACTGAATAGTCGTAGGACTGAACGTCAGAGAAGACAGGGGCAGGTCAAGGGAGAGAGGGGGGCAGTAAAATCAAACCCTATACTGTACTTCATTTCCAGGATACAGGGGCGTAACTAATCAACAGTGGGCTCCGGGGGAAGTTAAAAAAAAAAAAGCCCCCCCCCCCCCCCCCCCCCCCCAGGGTCCGACCCGTGGAGAAGGTCTTTACACGGCGGCGGCGGGAGAAATTGAAAAGTAGTGGTACTCTGTACATTTTGCACAGGGGTGGGCAACTCCACTCCTCAAAGGGCCACCAACAGGTTAGGTTTTCAGGATATCCAAAGTTCAGCACAGGTGGCTCAATCAAAGGCTGAGCCCCCTGTGCTGAAGCAGGGATATCATGAAAACTTGACCTGTTGGTGGCCCTTGAAGTCTGGAGTTGTCCACTAATTTAGTGCTCACACTTCAACCACGGCTTTCACTCCCCCTGTGTCTGCCTCCCAACATTACACTTGGATTGTAAGCTCTTCGGGCCAGCGTCTCGCTTTGCTTTATGTTATTTACCTGTTGCACATACCCCCATTGCTTGCACATTTACCTTGTATTGTCACCTGGTAAAGCGCTGCGTACAGGGTTGGGGCGATAAAAATAAAATGAAGCACGTGGTCAGCAATACAATGACCAACATGATCGTGGTCAGCAGTACAATGATCAACATGATCGTGGTCAGCAGTACAATGAGCCCAGGTAAAAGTGCACCTCTATTTACAGCCTCCTGGGAGACACTGCCCCATCACTATCCCCCTTTGGGTAGCAGCCTGGGATCCACGCGTGGCGGTTACGGATTGTAGTTTCTCGCCTCTTATCTCTGCATCGCAGTCACAAACCAGAGAGGAAGGACCGGCTTCCGCCAGCCGCTGCTGCAGCCTGACCCAACTCCAGCTCACCTAAGCACACACTGACCAAGCGGAAGAGACCGCGGCCGTGTGCTTCCTGCAGCAGTTACTGTGCGACAATAATGTGCATCGCGCAGAATAGGAGTACATATTCATATAGACGTACTTCATTTTATTTATATCGCCCCAACACTATACTCAGCACTTTACCAAGTGACAATACAAGGTAAATGTACAAGCAATGGGGGATAAGTGCAACAGGTAAATAACATAAAGCAAAGGGAGACGCTGGCCCGAAGAGCTTACTATCTAAGTGTGATGTTGGGAGGCAGACACAGGGGGAGTGAAAGTGCATTATTAGAAGTGCAGACGAGGAGGTCACCGCGCATCTGGAGGTCGTAGCAGAGGCGCAGAGCGCTTAATGAGACGCTGCTATTAAGAGGCTGGATCTTCAGCTGGGCTGTGAGTGAGGAAGTGAGGGGGTGTGACGAATAGTGAGTGGAAGAAGTTCCACACGTTGGGAGAGATTAGGGAGAAAGGTGTGAGGTGGGAGAGGGCTGTAGAGGTAAAAAGGGGCAAAGATGAGATAACCTAGGGGTGAGCGCAAGAGACGAGTATGGGTGTAACGAGAGATCAGAGGTGAGATATATGGGAGGTGCACGGGGGTTAAAGTCGTTAAAAATTGTTCTGCAATAATTGTAGTTATACGGTCCTAAAGTAAAACAGAAGCCGTAGCAGAGCCAGCCTGCTCTGCATTAAAATGCAATGTGCTTTCCAAAAATCTGCCATGAAAAATAACATTTCAAATACAGCTTATAAAAACCCTACCTGGAGGTGTTAACGGTAAGTTTCTATAGGAGCATTTTATGCTCCTTTCTTTTGCAATCACAGCCTAGTGATAGCAGAGTAATCCTGTTGGAGCGGAGCCATATGACATCTCTGCAGGACTACAAAATCCTGCGATGGTGGCACCAGAAGTCATCCCTGCCCCAAATTACTTTATCTGCCAGATGGGACTGCGAAACATTACTTCATAAAGGGTTAACTCAATATACGAAACATACTTTGCAAGGGCACGTCCCCTTAAGAAAAAATGTTTCACTGTAAAATTCCCGGATATTCTGTGATGTCATAAAAAAAAGTAGACAGATAGAAATATATTTCCATCATATAGATTTATTGTATATTTCTATCATCTTCTTCAGCCCTTGAGTACCAGCTGATGAAGGGATAAAGCCTCCCCAATGATCAGCCAGGTACTGCGGTTACAGCCTCTCTTCCCCACACGTTCCCATCTCATCTTCCCATCCTCTCCAGCCCGGGTCTCTCCGCTGCTGGATGAAGCCTCCCCAATGATCAGCCAGGTACTGCGGTTACAGCCTCTCTTCCCCACACGTTCCCATCTCATCCTCCCATCCTCTCCAGCCCGGGTCTCTCCGCTGCTGGATGAAGCCTCCCCAATGATCAGCCAGGTACTGCGGTTACAGCCTCTCTTCTCCACACGTTCCCCATCTCATCTTCCCATCCTCTCAGCACTCCGGTTCTCTCTGCTGCTGGATGAAGCCTTCCCCAATGATCAGCCAGGTACTGCGGTTACAGCCTCTCTTCCCCACACGTTCCCATCTCATCCTCCCATCCTCTCCAGCCCGGGTCTCTCCGCTGCTGGATGAAGCCTCCCCAATGATCAGCCAGGTACTGCGGTTACAGCCTCTCTTCTCCCAACACATTTTCTGATTTCATCCTCTCATTTTACTTTTGGTGGTCATCTTCCGTCTTTTAATTGCTGTTGGAATCCAGTAGAGTGCCATCTTTGTCCAACAATGGTCATTTCCTCTTGTGATGTCTAACCCATTGCCATTTTAATTTCTTCAACCTTGTGATGTCACAGACTTATGTTTGGTTTTGAACCAATTCATTCTTTTCCCTGTCTCTTCGGGTAAAACCCAGCATGCATCTCTTCATAATTTGCGTTGTCTGAAGCGTCTGAATAAACTTCCTGTTTAGGGTCCAAGTTTCACATCCATATGAGAGCACCGTGGAAGGCTCCCTTGAAATATGGTCTTGTTTCATCCAAATGCCAACTTCATTTTCCTTTTGATTTCATTCAAATGGTTCCCATCCATTGTTCTTTCCCGGTCAAGGTAGACAGTCTTTGAAATAAATGAACTAGACCTAGAAGAAGTCAATCTTTGCAGACTTTACACATTTCTTGAGCATCCCTTTGGTCTGGCTGAGATTCATATGGAGGCCCAGTTCTCATATTTGTTGCTGGAGGACTTGTGGCAAAAAGTATCCATGTCACCTGCAAATCGTAGGTGACAAATATTCACCATTCATTGGATTTTGATTTCTTTGTCTTCCCAATCTAATGTCTTGAACAATTCTTCAAATGTTGCAGTGAAACACTTTGGTGACACGGTGTCTCCCTGCCTAATCCTTATCTTGCTGGTACTGTATCTTCATGTAATCTAATGTTTGATGTTTTATTCTCGTAAATGTCCTTTATAATCTCAAACTACGCCCCTTTAACATTTTGTCATCTTAATGCATCTAGGTGTATACTGCACAGAACCACATGCTTTTTCGTAATCTACGAATCCTAAGCGGAGTGGTAGATTGTATTCATTACGTTGGAAAATCATTTCTTGTACGACTTGGATGTGGTCCGTTGTGTTGTATTTGCTATGAAATCCCGCTGGTTCTAGACTGGGGGCGAAGTCCGGGGCCCGTTGTGTTGTATTCGGTATGAAATCCCGCTGGTTCTAGGCTGGGCGAAGTCCGGGGCCCGTTGTGTTGTATTTGCTATGAAATCCCGCTGGTTCTAGGACTGGGGGCGGAAGTCCGGGGCCCTTGTGTTGTATTCGCTATGAAATCCCGATGGTTCTAGACTGGGGTGCGAAGTCCGGGGCCCGTTGTTGTGGTGTATTCGCTATGAAATCCCGCTTGGTTCTAGGCTGGGGAAGTCCGGGGCCTGTGTGTTGTATTCCTATGAAAGCCCGCGGTTCCTAGACGGGGGTGAAGTCCTGGGGCCATTTGTGTATATTCGCTTATGAAATCCCGCTGGTTCTAGGCTGGTGGGCGAAGTCCGGGCCGTTTGTTGTTGTATTCCTATGAAAACCCGCTTGTTCTAGACTTGGGGGCGAAGTCCGTGGGCCCGTTGTGTTGTAATTCGCTATGAAACCCGCTGGTTCTAGGCTGGCGAAGTCCGGGGTCCCGTTGTGTTGTATTCGCTATGAAATCCCGCGGTTCTAGGCTGGGCGAAGTCCGGGCCCGTTGTGTTGTATTCGTCATGAAAGACCGTGTTCTAGGCTGGGCGAAGTCCGGGGCCCGTTGTGTTGTATTCGCTATGAAATCCGCGGCGTTAGGCTGGGGGAAGTCCGGGGCCCGTTGTGTTGTATTCGCTATGAAATCCCCGTGGTTCTAGGCTGGGGGCGAAGTCGGGCCCGTTGTGTTGTATTCGCTATGAAATCCCGCTGGTTCTAGGCTGGGGGTTGAATGTCCGGGGCCCGTTTCCGTTGTGTTGTATTCGCTATGAAATCCCGCTGGTTCTAGGACTGGGGGTGAAGTCCGGGGCCGTGTGTTGTATTCGCTATGAAATCCGCTGGTTCTAGGCTGGGGAAGTCCGGGGCCCGTTGTGTTGTATCCGCTATAATCCCGTGTTCTAGGCTGGGGGGAAGTCCGGGGCCTTTGTGTTGTATTCGCTATGAAATCCCGCTTGTTCTAGACTGGGGGAAGTCCGGGCCTTTGTGTATTCGCTATGAAATCCCGCTGGTTCTAGGCTGGGGGCGAAGTCCGGGCCCGTTGTGTTGTATTCGCTATGAAATCCCGCTGGTTCTAGGCTGGGCGAAGTCTGGGCCCGTTGTGTTGTATTCGCTATGAAGCCCGCTGTTCTAGCTGGGGTCGAAGTCCGGGGCCCGTTGTGTGTATTCCTATGAAATCCCGCTGGTTCTAGGCTGGGGGCGAAGTCCGGGGCCCGTGTGGTAGTATTCGGTATGAAATCCCGCTGGTTCTAGGAGGGGGGAAGTAAGGGACCACGTTGTTGTTGTATTCGCTATGAAAGCCCGCTTGTTCTAGGCTGGGCGAAGTCCGGGGCCCGTTGTGTTGTATTCGCTATGAAATCCCGCTGGTTCTAGGCTGGGGGGAAGTCCGGGGCCCGTTGTGTTGTATTCGCTATGAAATCCCGCTGGTTCTAGGCTGGGGGCGAAGTCCGGGCCCGTTGTGTTGTATTCGCTATGAAATCCCGCTGGTTCTAGGCTGGGCGAAGTCTGGGGCCCGTTGTGTTGTATTCGCTATGAAAGCCCGCTGGTTCTAGGCTGGGGGCGAAGTCCGGGGCCCGTTGTGTTGTATTCGCTATGAAATCCCGCTGGTTCTAGGCTGGGGGCGAAGTCCGGGGCCCGTTGTGTAGTATTCGCTATGAAATCCCGCTGGTTCTAGGCTGGGGGCGAAGTCCGGGACCCGTTGTGTTGTATTCGCTATGAAATCCCGCTGGTTCTAGGCTGGGAAGTATGGTACTCGTACTTTTTGCACCTGGGTGGGCCACTCCACTCCAGCGAGGCCACCACAGGTTTGTGTTTTCAACTATCGATATCCACAAAGGATATCCATATTCAGCACAGGTGGCTCATCAAGGCTGACCCCCTGTTGCGAAGCAGGGATATCATGAAAACTTGACCTGTTGGTGGCCCTTGAAGTACGGAGTTGTCCACTAATTTAGTGCTCATCAACTTCACACGCTTTTCACTCCCCGTGTCTGCCCCCAACATTACACTTGGATTGTAAGCTCTTCGGGCCAGCGTCTCGCTTGCTAATGTTATTACCTGTGCACATACCCCCATTGCTTGCACATTTACTTGTATTGCACCTGGTAAAGCGCATGCGTAACAGGTTGGGGCGATAAAAATAAAATGAACACGTGGTCAGCAATACCAATGACCAACATGATCGTGGTCAGCAGTACAATGATCAACAATGACTGTGTCAGCAGTACAATAGCCAGGTTAAAAGTGCACCTCTATTTACAAACCTCCTGGGAGACACTGCCCCATCAGCTATCCCCCTTTGGGTAGTCGCTGGGATACCACGCGTGCGGTTACGGATGTAGTTTTTCTCGCCTCTTATCTCTGCATCGCAGTCACAAACCAGAGAGGAGGACCGTCCTTCCGCCAGCCGCTGCTGCAAGCTGACCCAACTCCAGCTCACCTAAGCACACACTGACCAAGCGAAAGAGACGCGGCCTGTGTGCTTCCTGCATCAGTTACGGGCGACAATAATTTGCATCGCGCAGAATAGGAGTACATATTCATATAGACGTACTTCATTTATATTTAGCGATATCGCCCCAACACTATACTCAGCACTTTACCAAGTGACAATACAAGGTAAATTACAAGCAATGGGGGAATTGCAACATGTCAAATACCGCAAGGGAGACGCTGGCCCAGAGCTACTATCTAAGTGTGATTTGGAGGCAGACCACAGGGGGAGTGAAAGTGCATTATTAGAAGTGCAGACGAGGAGGTCACGCCATCTGGATGTCGTAGCAGAGGCCAGAGCGCTTAATGAGACGACTGCTATTAAGTGCTGGATCTTCATCTGGGCTGTGAGTGAGGAAGTGAGGGGGTGGACGAATAGTGATGGAAGAAGTTCCACACTGTTTGGGAGAGATAGGGAGAAAGGTGTGATGTGGAGGGGCTGTAGAGTAAAAGGGCAAGATGAGATAACCTAGGGTGAGCGCAAGAGACGATATGGGTGTAAGAGAAGTCAGAGGTGAAATATATGGGAGGTGCACGGGGGTTAAAGTGCGTTAAAAATTGTTCTTTTCTGCAATAATTGTAGTTATACGGTCCTAAAGTAAACAAGAGCCGTAGCAGAGCCAGCCTGCTCTGCATTAAAAGCAATGTGCTTTCCAAAATCTGCCATGAAAAATAACATTTCAAATACAGCTATAAAAACCTCTACCGGATGTGTTAACGGTAGTTTCTATAGGAGCATTTAATGCTCCTTCTTTTGCATCACAGCCAGTGATCAGCAGTAATCCTGTTGGAGCGGAGCTATGACATCTCTGCAGGACTACAAAATCCTGCGATGGTGGACCAAAGCATTCCCTGCCCCCAAATTACTTTATCTGCCAGATGGACTGCGAAAACATTACTTCATAAAGGGTTAACCTCAATATACGAACTACTTTGCAAGGGCACTCCCTTAAGAAAAATGTTTCAACTGTAAAATTCCCGGATATTTCTGTGATGTCATAAAAAAAGTAGACGATAGAAATATATTTCCATCATATAGATTTATTGTATATTTCTATCATCTTCTTCAGCCCTTGATTACCATCTGATGAAGGGATAAAGCCTCCCCCAATGATCAGCCAGGTACGGCGGTTACAGCCTCTCTTCCCCACACGTTCCACTCTCATCTTCCCATCCTCTCCACCCGGCTCTCCGCGTGCTGGATGAAGCCTCCCCAATGATCATCAGGTACTGCGGTTCAAGCCTCTCTTCCCCACACGTCCCCTCTCATCCTCCCATCCTCTCCTCTCCGCCCGGGTCTCTTCCGCTGCTGGATGAGCCTCCCCCAATGATCAGCCAGTACTGCGGTTACAGCCTCTCTTCTCCACACGTTCCCATCTCATCCTCCATCCCTCCAGCCCGGGTCTCTCCGCGCTGGATGAACCTCCCCAATGATCGCCAGGTACTGCGGTTACAGCCTCTCTTCCCCACACGTTCCCATCTCATCCTCCCCCATCCCTCCAGCCCGTCCTCCGTGCTGGATGAAGCACGTCCCCAATGATCAGCCAGTACTGCGGTACAGCCTCTCTTCCCCACACTTCCCATCTCATCCCCCATCCTCTCCAGCCCGGGTCCTCTCGCGTGCGGATGAGGCCTCCCCAATGATCAGCCAGGTACTGCGGTTACAGCCTCTCTTCTCCACAACGTTTCCAATCTCATCTTCCCATCCTCTCCTCCCAGGTCTCTCATCCTCCGCTGCTGATGAAGCCTCCCAATGATCAGCCAGGTACTGCGGTTACAGCCTCTCTTCTCCCAACACATTTTCTGATTTCATCCTCTCATTTTACTTTGGTGGTCATCTTCCGTCTTTTAATGCTGTTGGAATCCAGTAAGTGCCATCTTTGTCCAACATGGTCATTTCCTCCTTGTGATGTCTAACCCATTGCCATTTTAATTTCTTCTAAAACCTTGTGATGTCACAGACTTAGTTTGGTTTGAACCAATTCATTCTTTTCCCTGTCTCTTTCGGGTAAACCCCAGCATGCATCTCTTCATAATTTTGCGTTGTGCTGAAGCTTCTGAATAAACTTCCTGTTTAGGGTCACAGTTTCACATCCATATGAGAGCACCGTTGAAGGCTCCCTTGAAAATATGGTCTTGTTTCACCAAATGCCAACTTCATTTTCCTTTTGATTTCTTCAATGGTTCCCATCCCTTGTGTCTTTTCCTTCCGGTCAAGTAGACAGTCTTTGAAATAAATGAACTAGACCTAGAAAAGTCATCTTTGCAGACTTTACACATTTCTTGAGCATCCCTTTGGTCTGGCTGAGATTCATAGGAGGCCCAGTTCTCATATTTGTTGCTGGAGGCTGTGGCAAAAATTATCCCTGTCACCTGCAAATCGTAGGTGACAAATATCCCATTCATTGGATTTTGATTTCTTTGTCTTCCCAATCTAATGTCTTGAACAATCTTCAATGTTGCAGTGAAACACTTTGGTGACACGGTGTCTCCTCTCTGCCTAATCCTTATCTTGCTGGTTACGGTATCTTCATGAATCTAATGTTTGTGTTTTATATTCTCGTAAATGTCCTTTATAATCTAACAAACTAACTCCCCTTTAACATTTTGTCATCTTAATGCATCTAGGTGTTATACTGCACAGACCACATGCTTTTTTCGTAATCTACCATCCTATGCGAGTGGTAGATTGTATTCATTACGTTGGAAAATCATTCCTTGTACGACTTGGATGTGGTCCGTTGTGTTGTATTTGCTATGAAATCCCGCTGGTTCTAGACTGGGGGCGAAGTCCGGCCCGTTGTTGTATTCGGTTGAAATCCCGCTGGTTCTAGGCTGGGCGAAGTCCGGGGCCCGTTGTGTTGTATTTGCTATGAAATCCCGCTGGTTCTAGACTGGGGCGAAGTCCGGGGCCGTTGTGTTGTATTCGCTTATAAATCCCGCTGGTTCTAGGCTGGGGCGACGTCCGGGGCCCGGTTTGTGTTGTATTCGCTATGAAATCCCGCTGGTTCTAGGCTGGGCGAAGTCCGGGCCCGTTTGTTTGTATTCACTATAAAGCCCGCGTTGTTCTAGACTGGGGGTGAAGTCCGGGCCATGTGAGTATTCGCATGAAATCCCGCCTGGTTCTAGCGCTGGGGCGAAGTTCCGGGCCCGTTGTGGTTTATTTCGCTATGAAACCCGCTTGTTCTAGACTGGGGGCGAAGTCCCGGGGCCCGTTGTGTTTGTATTCGCTATGAAATCCGCTGGTTCTAGGCTGGGCGAAGTCCGGGGCCCGTTGTGTTGTATTCGCTATGAAATCCGCGGTTCTAGGCTGGCGAAGTCCGGGGCCCGTTGTGTTGTATTCGCTTGAAAGCCCCGCTTGTTTCTAGGGCTGGGCGAAGGTCCGGGGCCCGTTGTGTTGTATTCGCTATGAAATCCCGCTGGTTTAGGCTGGTGAAGTCCGGGGCCCGTTGTGTTTGTATCGCTATGAAATCCCCTGGTTCTAGGCTGGGGCGAAGTCCGGCCCGTGTGTATTCGCTATGAATCCCGCTGGTTCTAGGCTGGGGTTGAAGTCCGGGGCCCGTTGTGTTTTATTCGCTATGAAATCCCGCTGGTTCTAGGCTGGGGGTGAAGTCCGGGGCCCTTTTTGTTTATTCGCTATAAATCCCGTGGTTCTAGGCTGGGGGGAAGTCCGGGGCCCGTGTGTTGTATTCCGCTATAATCCCGCTGTTCTAGGCTGGGGGGAAGTCCGGGGCCCTTTGTGTTGTATTCGCTATGAAATCCCGCTTGTTCTAGACTGGGGGAAGTCCGGGGCCCTTTGGTTGTATTCCGCTATGAAATCCCGCTGGTTCTAGGCTGGGGGCGAAGTCCGGGCCCGTTTGTTGTTATTCGCTTGAAATCCCGCTGGTTCTAGGCTGGGCGAAGTCTGGGGCCCGTTGTGTGTATTCGCATGAAAGCCCCGCTGTTCTAGCTGGGGGCGAAGTCCGGGGCCCGTTGTGTTGTATTCGCTATGAAATCCCGCTGGTTCTAGGCTGGGGGCGAAGTCCGGGCCCGTTGTGGTAGTATTCGGTATAAATCCCGCTGGTTCTAGGCTGGGGGGCGAAGTCCGGACCCTTTGTTGTTGTATTCGCTATGAAATCCCGCTGGTTCTAGGCTGGTGGCGAAGTCCGGGGCCCGTTGTGTTGTAATTCGCTATGAAATCCCGCTGGTTCTAGGCTGGGTGGCGAAGTCCGGGGCCCGTTGGTTGTATTCCCGCTATGAAATCCCCTGGTTCTACTTTCTGGCTGGGGCGAAGTCCGGGCCCCGTTTGTTTGTTCGCTATGAAATTTGGCCTCGCTAGTTTCTAGCTGGTGGAGTCCTGGGGCCCGTTGTGTTGTAT
The DNA here is from genome assembly GCA_036426205.1 of Ascaphus truei. Taxonomy (NCBI): domain Eukaryota; kingdom Metazoa; phylum Chordata; class Amphibia; order Anura; family Ascaphidae; genus Ascaphus; species Ascaphus truei. The sequence goes on from CM071573.1 coordinate 79,488,031, forward strand.
CCTATGAAATCCCGCTGGTTCTAGGCTGGGGGCGAAGTCCGGGCCCGTTGTGTTGTATTCGCTATGAAATCCGCTGTTTCTAGCTGGGGGCGAAGTCCGGGGCCCGTTGTTTTTGTATTCGCTATGAATCCCGCTTGTTCTAGGCTGGGGCGAAGTCCGGGCCCGTTGTGTGTTGTATTCGCTATAGAATCCCGCTGTTCTAGCTGGGGCGGAAGTCCGGGCCCGTGTGTTGTATTCGCTATGAAAGCCCGCTTGTTCTAAGGCTGGGGGCGAAGTCCGGGCCCGTTGTGTTGTATTCGCTATGAAAGCCCGCTGGTTCTAGGCTGGGGGCGAAGTCCGGGCCCGTTGTAGCCGATTAGTGAGGACCTTCATATAAAATCTTGCAAGTGATTGGAAGTAGACTGATTTCTCTGTAGTTCTTGAGATCTTCTTTGTCTTTCTTGTGGATGAGGAGGACTATGGCATTAGGCCAGGATCCCAGTGGCCGCTGCGGCGCGTGCTACACGCCACAGACCAGCCCTCTATCGGCGCGCAAAGCGCTGTGACACGTACGCTGGAAGACAAGAATTTTGTCTTCCCGTACCACGACGCGGTCACGTGCTCGGCGCACACAAAGGAAGGGCAGATATGCCCGCCATGGCGGTGCCCCCCCTTGCTCCCCTACAGACCGCGATCGCGCCTGTAGTCTGCACGCGCAGCAGGGAGCGCTGGGGCCGCAGCCTAACTCCATTGCTCTGGAATTCTCTGGTTCTTCAAGCAGCATGGAAAGAGTTTTGCAAGGGACCTTCTCCACTTCTTCCCCAGCTTCTTACAAGATTTCAGTCGTAATCCCATCTTCCCCGGGAGCCTCCACAGTCTTCATGGATTTTATAGCTTTGGCACTTCTTCTAGAAGGACGCATGGTGCATCATTGGTTTCTTCTCGCTTGTCCTCTGCTGGATTATGCACAGTGTTATCTGTGTTCTCGCACAATCTCATGTACAAGTTCTCAGCTCACTTTAGAAGTGCGCTGTCTTTTATTGTTGATCCGCCGTCTTGTTTACGGGGAATGATTCGCTTCTTCCCAATCGTAAGTCGCTGCTTCGTCTTTAGGATTTTTTTGTTATCTCCCATAGTCTTCACCATATCACAGTTACATTTTCTTCCGTCACACGTTTGCGCAGATCGTCCTGCACAGCTCGGCATATTCCAATCGTTTTCTTGCCTTTTGGAATTGCTTAATTTCTCATCGACTCCTCAATAATTGTTTTGTTTCATTAGATATTTTCTTATCCTGTTTTTTTTTTTTTTTAGCGTTTCATCCAGTTTTTTTTCTGCACTTTTAACTACAATCTTCATAACCATTTGTTAAAGTGCCCCAGGAATTTTGAGCTAACGGAAGCGATTTTTCAGTTGTAGTTGAAATTCCTTACAATTAAACTTTGTAATCAGTTTTCTTCTTTCCAACTTGATGTTATCTGCAGCAAACCAATCGGTGGTGTGTGTGTGTGTGTGTGTGTGTGTGTGTGTGTGTGTGTGTGGTGTGTGGTGTGTGGTGTGTGGTGTGTGTAAAAATGCAGCAAGAACTCCAATGTAGATATCCAGAAAGGCCTGTGCTAGTCCCATAAATAATGTAAAGAGTACGTTACCATCCAGCAGGGTGGCAGAACAGCAAAGAGAGACAGCAGCACTCAGAGGTAAATCAGCAAAATAATGTATTGAAACAGACACAAAAATCCGAGTTTCAACCCCCAGAGGGATCTTCTTCCTGGGGGTACACACACACACACACACACACACACACACACACACACACACACACACACACACACACACACACACACACACACACACAACGGGAGCACCATTACTGTTGTGACAAATTGAAGCACTTTGTTATGCCAAGTCTTTACTCCTTTTCTGTAAAGTTGATTTAATAAATTAAGATACCTTAAATACTATTTTCGTTAAGATCTAGTTGAAAAGTAACAGGGATGGTGGTTTTTTTTTTTTTTAAGAGACCCCCTCAAAAGAAAAAAAAAAAAATGTTACAAATCTTTCAAATTCCAAACTACAGGAAGATTCCATTGTAGAATATTTAATTATGAAAAGAAAAACTAAATAATGTTCAGTGGCACTGTTCAATTAAACATTAACCCAGGGGGTTCTCAACTCCAGTCCACAAGACCCCCTATAAACAGGTCAGGTTTTCAGGATATCCCTGCTTCAGCACAGGTGGCTCAATCACTCCGTGCTTCAGCACAGATGGCTCAATCAGCTGGGGATATCCTTAAAACCTGACCTGTTGGGGAGTCTGGAGGACTGGAGTTGAGAACCCCTGCATTAACCCCTGCAGCATTCTGCAATGCATTGCTGGCTCATCTGGACAAGAAGGGGTTAAGCGACTGCATTCAAGATAACCGTGCAAACACGGACTGGTACAGGAGACCGGCTGCCAGGCGCTGCCGCGTGTTTATCACCACGGTTACCCAAGAAACGCCACCGTGTTGCATAACAAAGAGCAGGAGACAGAGGTAAAGTGACGCCAAGTGTAGATAGAGAGGGGACAGGGCCGCGGCACAGCGTGAAAACCCATTCCGGCGTCCCCCTCTGGCCCCACTTTATATTAAAGGTGCAGTCGCTCCTGAGATCAGATGACAGTGGCATGTTTAAAGGGTTAACTCAGGAATGATACCTAGAAGTATTTTGGTTTACTTTATTATTATTATTATTATTAGTTACCTTATTATTATTATTATTATTATTATTAGTTACTTTGTAAACATGGGACGGGTTTGATATCCCGAGTTCCTCTGGATGCGACCTTTGCAGGTGTGTTGAGCAGAACCTCTCACAGGTAAAGTTCCTGCTCCCCTCCCCAGGTGTTTTACTGAATGCGTATATGTGTGTGTGTGTGTGTGTGTGTGTGTGTGTTGTGGGGGGGTGGGGTGTTCGTCGGGGGGTGTAAGATCTAGTGTGGCGGGGTAGGGGGATGTGTAGAGTGTGATGGATGTGTGAGGTGTGGGTGTATAGGTGATATGTGTATGTGTGTGTATGTGTATGTGCATGTGTGTATGTGCATGTGTGTATGTGCGTGTGTGTATGTGCGTGTGTGTATGTGCGTGTGTGTATGTGCGGGTGTGTATGTGCGTGTGTGTATGTGCGTGTGTGTATGTGCGTGTGTGTATGTGCGTGTGCGTATGTGCGTGTATGTGTGTGTATATATGTGTGTATGTGTGTGTGTATATGTATATGTGTGTATGTGTGTGTATATGTATATGTATATGTATATATGTGTGCGTGTGTATCAGCGAGTGTGCGCATCAGCGAGTGTGCGCATCAGCGAGTGTGCGCATCAGCGAGTGTGCACATCAGCGAGTGTGCGCATCAGCGAGTGTGCGCATCAGCGAGTGTGCGCATTTATATAGCACTTTCCATGTACATAGCGTGTCACAGCAGTAACACACGTGACATAATATAATACAGAATGGGAATAAGCGCTTCAGACATAAAAGTAACAGTAAGGAAAGGAGTCCCTGCCCCGCAGAGCTTACAATCTAAGTAGTAAGTATGGAGAACTTAGAGACATTACACAGGTGTTATGGTAAGTGTGTCTGCAAGGGGTTAATGAATTTGGTTATTTAAAAATAAAAAAACCCTCCCTTAGCACCTGAATGTTATCACCCTGCTACAAAGGGATGTCCGACCACTGACGTCTTGTGCTCTCCAGCATCAAACCACAGTACCGCTGCTTTTATTAATGGAACTTTAACCACCATTAACATCTAAAACTTGCACATGGTCTCCCCAATCACAGGCCTTAACCACTAGCCCACGGTGGGGGGGGGGGGGGGAGAGGAGGTGTGGTGTAGTGGTTAAGGTGTATAAACACTAGATACACAACATTGTGGGTTTTTTTTACTCCATCCTCGAGCTTTTACACAGAGCGACCTGGAGCCAAATCACAGTCGTTTTCTTGCATTCCCGACTACTTTACATTGCAAACTTCTTGGGTTACAAACCTATTGAGCCTGCATCATTGTACCAATGTTGACTGGTCCAAAATGGCCCCAAATGATAAAAAAAAAATGCCGTATTATAATACCGTGTTAGTTTTAGCAATCCTCTAATGCAGGGATGGGCAACTCCAGTCCTCAAGGGCCACCAACAGGTCAGGTTTTCAGGATATCCCCGCTTCAGCACAGTCTTTGACTGAGCCACCTTTACAGAAGCAGTGATATCCTGAAAACCTGACCGGTTGGTGGCCCTTGATGGCTGGACTTGCCCTCCCCTGCTCTAAATGGGAAGGCCGCTCTTCCTCAGGACCCTGGTTGGACCATCGGCCCCTGGGCCCCCGGAGGCCCGGGATATTTGTGCACGTGCTGTGCAAGGATGTGGCTCCTGGCTACACACCAGACACCTGTGGCTTTGTGGCTTGCAGATTATATTTTGGTCGGTTAAACTAGGCAGCTGCCGTGTAGGATCTCTGCTGCCGCTGCGTTCAGTGTGAGGGGAACAGGACAGGCTCAGAAAACGTGCCAGAAAAGCTCTGCTTTTATACAGGAAAGAGACCCCCCGCAATAAGCATTACCGTGGCACCCCGTTATCCAAGATCTTCTGCAAACAACAAGGGAGCAGTGCAAAAACAGGGCAAGGGAGCAGTGCAAAAACAGGGCAAGGGAGCAATGCAAAAACAGGGCAAGGGAGCAGTGCAGAAACAGGGCAAGGGAGCAGTGCAAAAACAGGGCAAGGGAGCAGTGCAAAAACAGGGCAAGGGAGCAATGCAAAAACAGGGCAAGGGAACTCTCCGCTACTGCAAACTCTACCCTCTCTATAAAGGAGAGGTCCCGGAAAGCTGACAGCTAATCAGAATCATTATTCTATACCAGGGGTGGCCAAACTCAAGTCCTCGAGAGCTACCAACAGGTCAGGTTTTCAGGATGTTCCTGCTTCAGCACAGGAGGTACAGCCCTTCACTGAGCCACACAAAACACGCAGCTTCTCAGCATATTGAATGAGGGCCTTAGTGCGTGAACGCCCTAAGTCAGGGGTTCTCAACCCAATAAAACGGTGCCCGACTCCAGTCCTCAAGACCCTCCAACAGGTCAGGTTTTCAGGATATCCCTACTTCAGCACAGGTGCGCCACTGATTGAGCCACTTGTGCTGCAGCAGGGACATCCTGAAAACCTGACCTGTTGGTAGCTCGAGGACTGGAGTCGGGCACCGTTTTATTTTCCCTCCAATATAGAGGCAAAACCTTCACCCAAGTTCGTGGATGACCTCCGCCCTTCCGGGGGGGGGGGGGGGGGAGGGGAGAAAGATCAGAAAGCCGCCCAAAACTTCAAAAGTCACCGGGGCAAATTCCCCCATCAAGCCAAAGAATTTGCCACTTTTGGCAGGCTTCACTATTAGCGCAAACCTCCGAAACGCAGAGAATGTTCAGAACACCCCCCCCCCCCCCCAATGGCAAAATTCCGATTCACGCCATTTATTGCTAGAGAATCGCAAACTTTTGATGGTCAGCTAAAAAAAAATTGTTAAAAAGCCAGACCACTTCACACCTCTATTCTTAAAGGGCAGTCCCATACAGAGCCGACAAGGGAAGGGATAGCAGGGATCTGTATAATGGCCAAGTTATGGTGGCTATTCCCTTTGAAAAAGGGCATTTTAAGTAATTAGCAAAAGATCCTTTTTTTTTTTTTTAGAGTCCAATGAGGAAATGACAGGGGGAGGGGAAGGGGGGAGGGGGTATTATTCCTGTTGAAGTGAAACTTCTTTAGTGGCACCTAGTCAATTTTGATGGAACAAAAGTCCTTCATGGAGACGAAAATGTGCAACGGAAATGACGTCACGCCGCACCCCCCACACGCCCGCTGACATATGCCGCGCGTGTGCAGTAGTGATGGCACTGCTGACGGACACCACGCATGCGCAGAAGCGGCTGGCATCGCTCAGTTCTCCGGCGCGCATGCGCAGAGGCTTCTGGAGCTCGGCACTGCGTCGCGCATGGGCAGCAGAGGAGAAGAGGACACCGAGCGCAGACCACCCACCCACACCCCCTGTGTCACACACACACTGTCACTCACAAACACACACAGACACTTTCACACACTGTCACACACACATAATCCAGAAATAGCAACTACAACATCCGGATCCACTATTGATGCAGTTTTTCAATGACATTTATATAGTTTACAATCGACAATATATGTATCTTACTTCAGTTATCATAAATCGATTAATCCATGTATTAAAAATGATAGTATGGATTATTAAAAGCAAACATAAAACTATACAATTGTAACATCTAAAAATGATTCCATTTTATTACAAACATCAATAACAACATCTAATATTATTGTTACTTTATATGTTGCTGACAACACAAAAAGAAGTTTCACTTACTAAGCGCGTGCACAGCGCACACAGCTTTTTTCCCGCCACACAACTTATAATATAATAAAAGCGGTCTAAATACACACCTGGAATTGATTCTGCCTCCGCTAGATAAAATGAATGTAATAATAATAATAATAATAATAATAATAATAATAATGATAGCATGTTCTTGTATAGCGCTGCTAGTTTTACATAGCGCTTTACAGAGACATTTTGCAGACACAGGTCCCTGCCCCGTAGAGCTTACAATCTGTTTTTGGTGCCTGAGGCACAGGGAGATAAAGTGATTTGCCCAAGGTCACAAGGAGCTGACACCGGGAATTGAACCAGGTTCCCCTGCTCCATACTCAGTGCCAGTCAGTGTCTTTACTCACGGAGCCGCTCCTTCTCCCCGTGTATACCCCCGTAAGGTGCGACATTTACTATCAGCGTTTGGCGCTTTCCAATCTCGATCCGCTCTTAACCCCTCGAGTGCCGGCACACGGCATGAAGGCTTCGAATGTCGACTGCCCGATTGCTTTGGACTTTGTTGCAGACCGAACGCAGGGGCCCGAATGTGCCTGCACCTTTAAAAAAGGCATTTGCTTAACAGTTCATAAATAAGCACTTATTAAAAGAAAGCAGTGCTGAGTTAATCGGGTCAGATAAGCCTTTGTAGCATATTGTAATAGAAATAATTAGGCTCCTGGGATAGGGCAGGAAGTGTGTATAAATACAAGAATGGGCCACCGGGGGCATAATAAAGCAGCGAGAGCCTCTGCATATTGCTGTGCAACATTGGAGTGGAACACTGATGTTGAGATGCTGTCACAACCATGGAATTGTCTGCAGAGATAACTCATGCTAACAAGGATTAAGTCACTCCCAGAACACCAGCTCCCTGCATACACTAAAATCACACGGATACACAGCTCTCATTGGCTTTAAAGGCTATTAATTCAATGGGGAGCCGGTGGCACGAGCATTTCTCAGGCCCTTAACACTTGGTCTTTTTTATGTTGGGTAAATCATCGTCTCCTACTGTGCCCCCAATTTACTGTCATTCGATATTAGATTTATATATTTTTATTAATACCATTATATGGAAAGGGGCAGTATATATACACACACACACACACACACATTTTCATCTCAGCACACATTGTACATTCCTTACAATCTCGATGTACTACCGCAAAGGAATATATTTGTTGTCTTCTAAACTCTAACTTCCGGAGTTTGTTATCAAGAGGAGCGGAGATGTAGTTGATGAGAATTCCACCCCAAGGGTGCCTGCCCAACGTAACTCCCCATAAGGCACAAGTCCGGTTTCCATATTGGTCCAAAAGATACGTGCAGAGCAGGCAAGGTATGTGGGGAATCAAATGAAAGCACTTAGCCAAGAAACACATGTCATTAACACAAAGTTTAGTCCTAAAAATATAACTGTGATCAGGAATACATGGTTACTTACCTAAGAGGCTAATTAATTAATTGGGAAAGGAATGCAGCAAGGCTTTCAGAGGGTACAGGGTTTACAGCCAAGTGATCAATCAGCTCTTTAATGTGTCAATATTTCTACACAAACAGAACTATGGGGAGGATCAATGAAGTATGTGGGGGGAAAAATGTCATCTATATATTTCATGTATATTTTGAGGTTTATTTGCTATTTGTTTTATCGGCACTCCGGCACTCGTCTGGAAACATTTCCATGGTAAACATATGGGGTTTGAGGGTCTTTACAATCTAGACCAACTATTCTTTTTAGTAATGGGACTGTGTCAGTCGAAGTCTTTTTGCGTGGGTCTTTGACGAATAATGGCATCAAAATGTATGTTACAAACACGCAGACAAACACAAGCAATCCATTCATTTTTCACAAGATACAAATAAGTAACACTGTTACTTTAAGAGGGATTGGATCTTCTTAAAGAAGCCAATTAAAGTAAGGGGGAGCTTTCCTAACCCCCGATATGGGGTCATCATCACACAGCAATCCTGTATGGCAGAGGTTCTCAAATCCAGTCCTCAAGACCCCCCCCCCCCCAACAGGTCAGGTTTTCAGGATATCCCTGCTGCAGCACGGTTGGCTCAATCAGGGGCTCAGATTGAGCCACCTGCACCGAGGCAGGGATATCCTGAAAACCTGACCTGTTGTGGGTGCCTTGAGGACTGGATTTGAGCATTCCTGTCATACAGTCTTCCTTTCAAGTTAATGGCAGCGACAATGGGATCATGGAGAGATGTATCCGATATTGTCAGATCCTAGCGTAATGAGTTAAAAGGGGGGAGTGGGGGGGGGGGGGGGGAGAAGGGGGTAATATTGGGGGGCGGAGGGTGGGGGGGGAGGGGGGGGGGGGGGGGGGGAGTAGACCTGATATATTGGGCTGCCCCTTCATGCATTTGCCACATTGGGAGATAACATGTAAAAAATAAATATACATTTTTTTTCCCCCCTGCTCCAAAAGAAATGAAAACCCGAAAGGCTACAGAGGAGACCTTCTACCTCTGCTGCACAGCAATGCGCTGCAGGCCCCCTGGCAGTGAGAGGGTTAAGTGCAAGGACATCCAAGTAATGATTAAACGTGTGCAGGCCTTGAGCAGTGCAAGGTCCATCTATTGCTGCACAGTCTTCTAATGCACCTTCCTCCCACCCCCCCTCTCTCCTCTCTCCCCCCCCCCCCCCCCTCCTCTCTCCTCTACCCCCCTCCCAAACCTCTTGATTCTGGCAAGGAGAGACTGGCCCTGCACGCAATGCTTCTGGTGAGCACGCTATGAGCCTTTGTCAGGGGGGGGAGGGACAGAGACCGCAGGCTCACACAGTCCTCACAGGAGTGCCAGGAGGAGAGATTTCTAGCACAGGCTCTGTGGCTCATTCAGCTTCCAGCTGTGCTGCAAAGAAGCTTTTTATAAGGGACTGGCTAGGGAGCAGCTGCTACCCTCTGCCTGCACTAAACTGCTGTCAGTGCTGCTGGGTTATCTAATCCTGCAGGGGGGGGGGAGCCTTATCTGGTTTGCAATCCATATTTGTTATGGTAAATAATCATTTATACACACACACACACACACACACACACAGTAGGTAGATTGTAAGCTCTTGGGCCAGGAATGCCTTTTCCGAAGTTCTCTTCGGCACAGTAATTCCTACATTGCATTGTAAAAGTCCCCGTATTCGATCTGTGCAACATGTCCGCACACACAATATAAAACACGCGTGTATTACATCTCCTGTTAGGAAAGGCATAGCGTGCGCTCACTGACCAGCACCATGCAGCGCAGCACACAATTAGCATACGGATAGAAAGATGGTTGCGTTAAAAAAAAATAATAATAATAATTCTGGTTCCTTGAATACCAAATGATATATGAACACTACAGACAGTCCTCGTTATCCAACGTTTCACTTTACAACGAATGGCGTATCCAACGCAACCTAAGGGCCGTTTTTTCGATGCCGAAATGCGTTATCCGGCGCTTCCAGCCACTGATTAACATGGGACTCACTTTACAACGGTTTCTCTGTCCAACGCTACTTCCAGAACGGGTTCCGGTGGATAACCCGAGGACCGCCGGTATATCCGTATGTCAGGCACATAACGACTGTATTGGGAATACCAGGGGTGCGCAGAAGGTACAGATTTGTACAAAGCTATTTCTGAATTGTACCACATTACACGTAATCCCCAACACACATAGAGGTGTTTATTCCGTGCCCGTGGCAGCGGCGCACACCGCGTAACCCTTCTCCCTCCATGTTTCGTGCTTTTTCCTCGTCTGCCGCGGCCTTTGCGCTCACCTTTTCCCCTCAACGCCGCACAGAACGCAGACAAGGTTCGTATTCCTGGGATTCTTGGAAACATTGCGGCCTGTTACACATCAGGCACCAACAAACATTTCGGTCCCTTTGCATCGGAGAACCCACACGGGAGCTGCGAGGACGGCACCCCGGGGCTGGCTGCACGGATGCTTATAAAATACTTGTAAAGTGCTTTGACATTTTCTGTAAACAATGCGTTCTTCCTTCTCTCATTCAGACTGAGCCTCTTATCCTTTGTTTGTTTCTCCCTCACTCATATTTAAACAAAAAATATAAATTCTCGCCCCTCCCCCCCCCCCCCCCCCATATTAGCTCCAGGCACAATGCACGTCTCCCACCAGAAACCAGCTGATGCTAATCACAGTCCTATTCTTCCCAAACCGCTCCCTCCCCCTCCACCTTTACATATCCCTACCTTCCCTGGGGGGAAAAAGCCATTTCATTCCCACTTCCAGTTTCTTGAGACGGTCTTCCTTCCTTCCTGCCCACGGCCCAACACATACAGTACAAGGCCGCCACGTAAATCATCGCACACTTCCCAGCCACCCATTAATACAGGAGGCTCAGACCTGTCAGCTCGCAGTGGTTTTCAGGGCAGTCTCGTGGATACGGTGGCAGTCTCGCGGATACGGTGGCAGTCTCGCGGATACGGTGGCAGTCTCGCAGATTTTTTTTTTTTTTTTTTTTTTTTTTAGCATCAGAGGTCTCAAAGACGTCAATGTGGTCTCATTGCTAAAAAAAACAAAAATCTGGACTTTTCCATGAAAATGCGATTATTTGGGGCAGGACACCCAAATCTCTGCGATTTCAACCCCTGGGTGATCACTAAAAGCTACGGAATGTTCTGGTATACCGGGCACGGTCCCACTTTGCACAAGTCTTTAGCACAAATAGATAAGGGAATAAAGGAACACGCATACAAGCGCCAGGAGAATATCTTCTTTTAAATAAAGTATCACAAATTACATTTTGAGAGCAGCCCCCTACCATATCGCCAATTTATTGCTGGTTCACGTAAACATGCTTCTAGAAATAGGTACGTGTGTGTGTGTATATATATATGTGTGTATGGGTATGTGTGTGTACAGGCAGTCCTCGGTTATCCAACGGAGCCCGTTATGGAAGTAGCGTTGGATAGTGAAACCGATGTAAAGTGAGTCCCATGTTAATCAGTGGCGGTGAGCGTCGGATAACGCATTCAGGCGTCGAAAAAACAGCCTTTAGGGTTGCATTGTAAAGCGTTGGATATGCCATTCATTGTAAAGTGAAAAGTTGGAAAACGAGGAGTTCCTGTATGTGTGTGTATTTGTGTATGTACATGTGTCCATATGCATGTACGTGTGTGTATACGTACGTATGTACGTGTGTGTGTGTACATATGCATACAAGTATGTGTGTGTATGTACACGTGTGTGAGAATATATAATTATATATATGTGTAGCCCCGGCCCCCTCACGTCCCCCCCCGGTTCCCTCCACCTTACCTCCGCTACAGCGGGGGAGCGGGCATAGTGTGCCGCAGGTGCCGGCGCAGCATCGGAGCATTGGGTAGGGTTCGTGCATGCGCAGAACACAGCTGGCGGCCATTACAGTGTCGCGCATGTGCAGTATGATAGGCGCACGCAGCGGCCAATAGGGAAGGCTCCGCAAGGGACTTCAGCCCCCAGAAGACATAGGGGTATGTAACCACAAGACGCCAGGGAGCCAATCGTGCTTCCAGATCCCCTGCTTGGGGAAAAGATACATTTGGCGCGCTCAGGAAGAACAGGCAGTCAGTGCTGGGACATGATAGGGGTAGGAGAGATGTGCAGGGGTCTGTGACTCCTGCACTAGGCCAGAATCACCCCTGTAGGCTCCGACTCCCCTCAGCTTGTGGTTGCTGCAGGGACCGGGCCATAGGATAGGGGCATGGCCCTGTAGTATCTGTATAGTGAGGGACACAGACAGGACACGGAGGTCTGCTGCTCACCGGTGATCTGGGACCAGACACCGAATACAAGGACACTGTTAAGGTGGTACCATCCACGCAGGACCCACCCAACTAGAGGCGGAGGCTTCGCGGGTTACAGTATTGGGTCCGTGGATCTCATCATTCGCAAGACAGAGTCAGCGCGCCCGGGTGCTGCCACACCTGGCAGGTACCGTCACCAAAGTGCACCAACACACTCAGTACAGTGGCAGAGTTGACCACACACATATAGGGTGTCGAGTGCACGAGGGCCTCATATGGCACAGTGGGGACTGTGTACAGAGTGGAAATATTGGTGGGACGGGTTACAGCCGTGCGTGGCAAGTAGGTAGCTGTAACCAGTAGCCATAATATACAATGCAATCAGTAAACTGTTATTCTGCGTTGCTCTGTGTGATCGTATGCCTATAATATGTATGTGTGTCCTGTAACAGGCAAATCCACATAGCAGGATCCGTTACAGGTGGAGGCTGTATACCCCAGGCTCCCTGCAGCGGAGGCTCAGACCTCCTGTGAGCCACAGGTGTTGCACCACACGTACACCGTAGACACATCTCACACAAAGGGCGGGGATACATGTGTTACATATGTATGTATACACACACACACACACACACACCAGCTTCTCAGTGTCGGGAGTTTCTATTTACAGTTTTAAATTGAGGAGGGAAAAACACAACAGTCGAGGACTGAGCCACCTGTGCTGAAGCAGGGATATCCTGAAGATCTGACCTTTTGGTGGCCCTTGAGGACTGGAGCTGGCCGCCCCTGCCCTAGACCATATATCGTTAGGCAGGGTAATGGAGAGTTTTCAATGCATCGATTTCCATTAACTGGACCAAACAAAGCCACTTCGATTGAATTCATGATACCGCATATACCACCCCCCACCCCTCCCCCCCCCCCCCCCATAAAGAAACAACGGAGCAAACAGATTCAGAACATACTGTTAGTCCAAATCATAAAAAGGAATCGCCTGATCCTGACGTACCCGTTTATTTTGCACATTTACATCTGATAATCCGTTTTGTTAGCAACGTGCTGTAACGCCATCTTCTCTACGCTCCTCTCCCCAACGCTCCTCTCCCCAACGCTCCTCTCCCCAACGCACGCACCTCTCCCCAACGCTCCTCTCCCCAACGCACCAGCTACGAGGTGTAGTGCTATGAGGAATTCCTCAAAGCGCAGAAGATCTAGGGCCACGTTTGAGTGTAAATAGAGTAGATTTAGATGTATTTGTAGTGATCCGTGGCTGGCCTTTGTGAGATATCCAACACGCATGCACACAAGCCAGTAACACCGACATAACCAGTGTCTGAAAACACTGTATGTTGTGTGTGTGTGTTACATGTATTGTGTGTATGGTGCGGCTCTATCCCCCCAGCCTCCTGCTGCTGCTGTTAGCATCTCTTTCTTCCGCTCCCTGCCGGAGCGCAGGCCGCGGTTTTGCACACTGCGCGTTACACAGCTCACTGGGAATGCCTAATGAGAATCTGATCTGGCATCCAAAACATTCCCCTCTCCCTCGTGGGCAGCTGCCTAAGCAGCACACTCGCTGATGCTATAATCTGCTTGGTCAATTCTCTAAGGGAACAAGCAGGAGAAAGGGGGGGGGGGAAAGGAAACACTCCACGCACACAGCGGACGTGTTTTGCCGTCCCGGGCTCGTTTCTAGGGACGGGAGGGGAGATCAGGGCAACCCACCGTAGGTTTAAGGCTCAGTCCCCGCTGGTGCTCCAAGCATGAGCGCTGGGTGTCCTGGCACTTGCATGTTGGGGGGGGGGGGGGTGGTTGGGGGCGGGAGGGGGTCATTGAGCGCGCTTGAAAGTATAATTTTTTTGTTTACCCAAGCGCCGAGCGCCGGTGAGCGTGTGCACGCGCACCGCGTGAGCGGGGACTTACATATATCTATATATGTAAGTAACCGTCGCAAGCGCCGCCCGCTCAGCGCCAGCGGGGACTCAGCCCAAGGCTCCTGGGCAGATGGCACCGTGGGTCTATGTTGTTTCCGGTGCAGATCTCACTGTGCGGTAAGAGTGGGTCACAGTGCTCATGGTACGCAGATTCTTAGCATAGGGTCTTCTTTATTTAGAGTGTCCAGACAACCAATAATACAATGACACGTAATAAAACAGGAAATCCCGACAGACTGGGTGGCCAGGAGTGCAGGTGCTGTACTTACCAAATCAGTAACATACACACGTTAGCATCATGAAGAAATGGATAATATCCCCCCCCCCCCCGCAAGTGCCAATGCACTGCTAGCGCAGGCGTGGTCAGCAGGCCAGGTATTAAGGATATCGCTGCTTCAGCACAGGTGGCTCAATGAGTGGCTCGGTCAGAATTACCCCACTGCCTGGCCTTTTGGTGGCCCTTGAGAACTGGAGTTGGCCACTCCTGGACTACCACAGCCCTTCTAATAGTCCTAGGGGCTGCTCCAAAGTGGCCACTATTTGCGCAAGCGACTCATGATGTCACCCAAGTGCCGTGACACGGACGTGCGTCCGCAGAGTTCAGAGACATATCCAAACGTTACCCAGAAGCGGCAGGTCAGTGCTGATGGCATATTATTACTAAGCAACCTCAGCACCTTAAAGAGGTGATTTCTTAAAGTTCACTGGGTTATTCTCCGGGGACCTGCGGCGGGCGTTTGCTACGTTTGTACCCAGCACCACCGCGTTCCGCGTTTGTATCCTACTACCAACTTCACACAAAAGTAGCAAACAAGTGTGAAATGTAATGGCTCTCTCTGAGTGGGTCTGCCGACTCTATACTTACTGGCGTGATGCAGCAGTTTGTAGCATTTAGGGGTTTCCTGTAATCCCCGGGAGATCTGAGCTATGGCAAAATACAGGGGTGTGCATAACAGAGGTAGAAATAAATTAAAAGGATGAATGAATCAATATAAAGTTATACAGAATATTCCGAATGAGCCACACGAATAATAATATGATTAATAATAATTATTATTACACAAAGCTGAAATGGAGGTTACCATGATGGGGGTTACCAGGCTTCAAACCATTCTGGGATCAGAAGATGCAAATAAACGACCCCTTTGTTCACTAATAAATTGCCAGCAAATTTGAGAGGAGTGCACGATTTGTGCATTCGTTTCCTACCAATAAACACAGCACATCGCAGAACAACAGGCACTGTCCCTCCCAGAAACCAAAATCTGCAGCTGCAGAAAGTGACAAGCTCAACTTGTCACACTGTATCACAGTCCCTTCCAGCTGGGAAGGGGTTAACAGCCCAAGCTGTGCTCCACCTCAGGTGCCTCTCCCGCTGGAATAAACAAATATATAGCTGAGGATCGGCTCATCCCGACATGACCTTCAGCGATGTGGGTGGTGTTGGGGCAGTAGGCCTCGCAGCCTGGGGAAGGTTTGGGAGTGCAGGGAAGCAGGTTCAGCTTCCTCCTGGTGTGGGCAGGGCCTTTCTCCGGTTCACAGGGGGAAAGCGGAAGCCTTTGGCAACACGTGAATTCACTCCGACGGTCCAAAACCGTTTATAGTACTGGCTACGGCGACTGCGACGTAGCAAGTGCATGCTGTCCGTCTCGGGTGCCCATAGTGGGCGCGACCGCGATGGCTGATGTCCCGCAGTCGCTAGAAGTCAAAGGATTTTGACTTCTTCAGCGATCGGCGCGTGACGTGAGCCAATGAGGGCGAACCGCTCAATGCCACGCCTCCGCCACGCCCCCCCCGGTCGCCCTCTCCTGTACCAGAGTGCAGGAAGCGTTATAGGGACGGCGATGGCTTACATCATTACATCACACGGTCGCGTCACCGGCGCCCTTTCTATAAACGCAGCTTTGTAGCCCAGCTGCCATTTTCTGCGTCCCAAAATCGGTCGAACACACAGTCATGGCCGATCGTCTTTCTGTAGATTGTTACATAATAGATGATTGGAAAAAATAAAGACGTATGTCCATCAAGTTCAACCTATGCTAAATTTAGACAACAGATACATTATCCAATATCCGTATTTACAGTATATTGATCTACAGGAACGCAAATACAAAACTTCGGAGAAACATTATCCAATGATATCTCATAAGGGGAAAAATACATCCCGACTTCAGTAATTGCAATCAGATTTCTCCCTGGATCAACAAACCAAGAGAGATGAAGCAGGGGGTCTCTGGGGCTGAACATCCGCTCTGGGGAACCCCTGCTTCCAGAGGTACTTCCCTCCGTAGGGGAAGTCGGTAGCAGCTCCAGCGGGGTTGTGTTTGCCTAACATAATGGCGGCTTAAATGTCGCACGAGCCAATGGGAAGCCGTGACATCAAACATCGAGGCTTCCTATTGGCCCATGTGACCAGGCCCTTTAAACCCGGGTCCCTGGAGCTGAACCGCGTTAATTTCAGCTCCAGAGACCCCCTGCTTCCCACCTAGGGGGGGTGGGAGAACACGTTCTGCTGCTTTAAGTCAATTACTGAGAGGGGACGGCAACACATATAGAAGGGATCGATGTGGTATCTATTATTATGCTACCACCAGCGTAACATAGTAACACACAGAGGGCCCAGATACACAAAAGGGTGCGAAGGTTGATCCTATGAACGGGAGTAAAGGTGTGCGAAAGGTTAGCTGGATCTGGGCCAGAGAGAACGAATAGACATTGTATCAGGCGGTCACATTAACCCATGACCAGCTTCACAATGTAAGCACGGCCAGTAACCACCTTCGGAGACGGCCCACAAGTGGAAACAGCTGTCCCAGTAGGTTTGCTGGCCATGCACATCTCATACCCAGGGTACAACCTCTTAAAATTATTTCTGGGCAAGCTACCCGTCTATCTGAACAAGCTCCTCACCCCTACCACATGCAGCACTTATCACCTGAGATCTGACTCCAAAAGACTGTTCATGGTCCCAAGGCTCAGCAAAGTATCCGGCCGCTCCTCCTTCTCTTACTGTGCACCCCAAAACTGGAACAATCTACCGGAGACTCTCACATCCACCAGTCAAAGTTCTTTCAAAACTAAGGCTGTCTCACATTTTAATCTGGTCTGTAACTGTTACATACGCCTATAATATACATCTTCTCTAACTGTGCATGCAATGTCTTGTATATAATGTATACCCTGTTCACTTAATGTAACCATGTAGTTGTCATTATAACTCTGTGCCCAGGGCATACTTGAGAACGAGCGGTAACTCTCGATGTATTACTTCCTGGTGACACGTTTTATAAAGAATAAACACTGAGTTATTCAGTTCAACATGGATCCATTAAAGTTTATGACAGCTGCATAGGAATCAAAAAGTGACACACCGTTAGTGCTAATTTGCATATTATTGCCCAGAATCCCTGGCTCCAGTGCAAGTGAGGTATGCTGTGTGAGAGTGGGGGGGGGGGGCGTAAGGCAGGTTTGAGGACCTGTCGGAGAAGTGTGTGTTCTTTATCACTAATAGTGAGACAAGTGTCAGAGACCTATGGCACATCACCCTAGTCCTCCCCACTGCAGGGTGAGGCAGATGGCCCCTTCCTCTCCGTCTCTGTGATTTGAGCGGAGGGCTCTTGGGTCTTTCCTCTCCCATCATAGGGTGACAGAGACAGATGGAGGTTTGGTCCACTGAATCTCTCCCTCCCATCACAAGGTGACAGTGACAACAAAGCAATCAGCAGTGACGTCCGTCTTTCCGTCCCAGGCCAGAGACTGTTAAAGAGACATTCCTGGCCTTTCCCAATGATCCTTTTAAATCAATGTAAATCATAAAAATCAAAACACAATTTCAGTGACAAAACACAAAGAAGTGTGACTTGGAACGCGCGTGCGCGGCAACCCCCCCCCCCTGTTTTTTCTATATTTGTTATATGTTTATACACCTTGCATCTTTTCCACTTCTGTTTTTTTTTTAATGATAAATGATAAGATTTGTAAGACTTTTTGCTATTTGCACTTGTATATTATATTTATACTCACTGGGAATCCCTCTAATAACAGTGTTCCTTTTTGTTTGTTTGTGTATGTGTACACAAACCAGAGGCGGTGGTGTGTTATTTATTCTGGGCTCTGCGCCGGACACCACTGTGCCGCATGCGCGGGGAGGAAGGAGCTCCCGGCTTCTGCGCATGCGCGGGGAGGAAGGAGCTCCCAGCTTCTGCGCATGCGCGGGGAGGAAGGAGCTCCCGGCTTCTGCGCATGCGCGGGGAGGAAGACGTCACTTGCGTTACACACTTCAGTCACCATGAAGGAGGTTTGTCCTAGCAAGCGAAGAAGTTTCACTTCACAAATGCAGATTTCTTGATCCGATTACTTTATCCCTCTATTAACCCCAGGTAGGATGCACGTCCATGCATCCAAAAGCACCTTCCCCTCTCCTCCATAGCGGGGTCCCATGATCTAAAAACACACAAAGATAAATGCGTCCCCTTCCTGTGTATCACTTCTATTCATTCAGATGTTTGGGAAGGGAGAGTAACATATTAAACATTTGTTTTTTTCCAGTCTCTTCTCCCTCCTGCCCACCGCAAAGTCCTAAAACTGAAGTCCAACTGGTCTATAAGAGGAAACAGTGGGGGGAGGAAAGATACAGAAGAACCAGCAACGCTTTCTGTATCACCAAAGCGTCCATCAGAATTCTCAAAGGAAATGAAGGAAGAAGTTGCATGTCAGATGGAAAGGGTTATGATCTGCTGGTTGGAGGGGAGGTGCGGGCGGGGGGGGGGGGTGGCTGCCCCGGAATATAGGATAATCCAGCACTGATCATCGGGAAACGTGCGTCAGCTTCACACGTTACAAAGAAAGGTACTCTGTGTCCCGGTCCATCAGTACCGCGTCAAGCAATCTAAGCTGATCAGAGGAGGGACAGCGCATGGAATCCCAGTTCAAATACCAAAAATGGCACATTGTAATCAGAAAGTGAGAGCGGGATGAGGCGCTGTGCAGTAATAAGGTCTTTTTTTCCATTGACTACCATATTTTTATATTATTTTATTTAACCGGTCCAAATAACGTTAGCAGCATCAAGCCCAACACCTCTAAAAAATACACTATAGCACTAAGCGTTTTCAGGTTCTTAGGGAGTTTTTTTATTTTCTTTGAATAATAATAATAATAATAATAATAATACACACACACACACACACACACACATATTTTTAAAGATAAAAGGGAATAAATATCAACATTCAAGAACAAAACAAAACGCAACCGCATAAAAAGACAACGTTTCTCCACAACAAGCAGCGCAGCTTATTAACATAACTATTTGACTGCCAGAAAGAGCTGCAATACAGGGGTTAAGTATCTGCCAGCCTCAGTAGGCATCAAGCAGAGGAATATACTCTGTTCAGAGCAACGAAGCAGTATCAGCGCTCTGATGCTCAGCTACTGACACTGTTACTCATGCTCGAGTAACCAAATTGCGCCGCTGTATAGGGCTTGTTACGCAATGTGGTTCATGCGCTCTAGCAGCCGAGGAGTTAAACAGCGCGGCGAGCCTGGGCAGCTCTGGGGGTAGGGGGCTGTACAGAGAGCCTGTGCTATTTTAGGGTTATTTATGTTATCGGATATAATGCACACGAGAACACGCAGACCATCACTCAAAAAAAAAAAAAAAAGAAAGATTAAGACCATTGACCTAGATACACCAACTCTGCTTTAGCTGCACTGCTATGCCAGAGCTACAGTATATAAAAGGGAGACATGGCAAAGCAAACTAAGGAACAGCACAGAGACCCCTCGAGCCCCCTCTCCAGCAGGCCCCGACATTCAGCAAACATTTTCTCTTCTCTTTCTTGTATGTGCTCTAATTTTTTTTTTTTTTTAAGAATCTTGTTCCGTTACAATAACTAAATAAAAGCTGTATTTGTGTACCAATATATCCAGGCGTGTGACAAAAGGTGCATTCTTGGGGGGAGGAGGACAAGGGTCCCCCCCCCCCACATCCGATACTCCCCCCAGACTACTTTTATATGTGGCTATCTACTGCAGCGATCTATTCCCCAAGACTGCTACATATGCAGAATCTACCCAGATGGTATTCATCACAGCTCCATTCGGGAGAGAAGCCAAGCAGATGCCAGCCAGGGGTGGGCAACTCAAGTCCTCAAGGGCCACCAACAGGCCAGGTTTTCAGGATATTCCTGCTGCAGCACAGGTGGCTCAGTTAAAGGCTGGGCTAAAGCAGGGATATCCTGAAAACCTGGCCTGTTGGTGGCCTTTGAGGACTGGGAGTTGGCCGCCCCGAGCCAGGCGCTAATCATTCCCAAAGCGGAGCAGGTTTCGATGGATTCCTTTTTCTGCCGGAGCGGCCTGCAACGCGAAGTGTTAATTTATTCCTAACAGCGCAACTGACCAAAATCAATGGCATAGCAATAACGACAATGTATTTATTTCCTCCAGCAGCAGCGTTCACAGCACTGCCCAAAGAATCTTAGCCACAATTAGTGATGCTGTTGGTGTCTGATACACCACTTAATAAAATGGCGCATGTAGGGTTAACCTTTTTATATATAGGTGACAAATACTCAAGAATTTGAGTTATGCCTCCACAAATCCAGGCAGCCTCTCGGTCTCTCGCCTTCTACATGTTTTAAGGATTTTTTTTTGCCTTGTAAAAAAAGGTGGCAACATATTTAGATGGGAGAGAGAA
This sequence comes from Ascaphus truei, assembly GCA_036426205.1. NCBI lineage: Eukaryota > Metazoa > Chordata > Amphibia > Anura > Ascaphidae > Ascaphus > Ascaphus truei. The sequence continues at coordinate 79,508,791 of CM071573.1, forward strand.
ACAAGGGCCACCAAGACAGCAATATACAAATGTAGCAGCAAGTTATTACACAGTGACACCGGGTAACAAGCCATCTGCTCAGCGTAACATACAGTGTACATTCAAAATAAAGCAACAGAGGGGACCGAGACTGGCCAAAGAGTCACCGACAGCCTAATGAACAGAGAAGGGTCAATGAGGTCCCCAACTTCTGTACACGTATCCAACATGCTGTTTGCCCCTCCAGCACCGTTAGGGGGTATCCAACTTATTTTTATTGCACCCAAAACAAGAGACCGAACCATTGAACTGGCCACGGTGCTGGACTATTATTACGCATATAATATATATATACCCAGATTCACTAAACCGCAGTAACACCATTGAAGTGCCTGGTGTTAACACACGCTGAACCAAAACACTGCAGTTTGGTGAATTGGGACCCCAGACTGCAGCAATTCAACAAAGCTATTTTACGTCAGAATGTACCGCTTAATGTAAAAACACCTGCTCTCCCCAGGAAAGGCTCACTACATCAGGACATTAACTAGACAAGTGGCAAATAAACGAAGTGGATTTGAATTCCCACTGTGAGTTCCTTTGAGATGTTGGCGAGACACTTTGGGTGATATTTAGCAGGCAATGCTACTTCATAAGAAACCTGCCAGCACATCTTGGTAAAAATGGCCGTCAGTCGCGCATTCAAGTGGGTAGGATGGAAGGGGTCTTATGGAATACCCCTCAGAAAAAAAAGACGGCCCCTTATCTTCCAGTGTCCGAAGCCCCAAAGAATCGATGGTTAGGTTTCTGGGGCAGAGAATCATTGCGTCTAAATCCTGTGCTGAACTGTCAACCGCATGAGATTACGTTAATATGATACATCGGGGAAAACAGGTTCACTTCCTCCTCAATGTCTCCAACATGAGACACGCTGACTCACAACGTCCTGGTTTTGTATCGTACACTATTCTGATGCAGTGTTGTGTGCGGTGTCCCTTATGCGTCTGTAATCGAGGGTGGGAGAGAGAATAAAACGTTTCATTTAAGGAGGTTTGTATTCAAATCATTTAAAAAATATATATATATATATATATATATAAGAAAATGGTTGGTAAACGATTCATAAAATTTAATTTCTGTGGCTGCTTAATATTCCCATAATAATATATATTATTATGGTTAACATATTATAAAAAAAAAATGTAAGCACAATCAAACCTTAAGGCGAAGAGTTTACAGTCCAATTTTTCTTCTATACCCGAGACAGAGAGGTGACTTGTTCAGAGTCACGTGAAGCTGAACCTTTGATTGAAATAAACAAATAAAACACTTTTCCCACTTCAGAGGTCAAAGTGCCTTATCCTCTTTGCAACGACAGGATCTAGCAGTGTGATGCTGACCACCGACATTGAAAGGGTTAATCTCAACAGTTGATATCTTCCCTAACAATAACTGAATGACAAACTAGCATATAATCAGTGCAGCGAGAATGAGACTGTTACATTTCCCATGCAAGATATCCCCCCTCCATTCACTTGGCTCTGGAGCAGTGTTTTTCAACAGGGGTTCCCCAGGCATTCTTAAAGGATTCCTTGCAATGTTCAGGTCTTTTGAAAATTGTAGCAAATACAGAAGAATGTACAATGCATCTGATCTCTGACGCGCTATTAGAGAGGGTTGGGGTTCCTTACAATGCATCTGATATCAGGTGCACTATTAGAGAGAGTTGGGGTTCCTTACAATGCATCTGATCTCAGACGCGCTATTAGAGAGGGTTGGGGTTCCTTACAATGCATCTGATCTCAGACGCGCTATTAGAGAGGGTTGGGGTTCCTTACAATGCATCTGATCTCAGACACGCTATTAGAGAAGGTTGGGGTTCCTTACAATGCATCTGATCTCAGACACGCTATTAGAGAGGGGAGCTGGGGTTCCGCAGAATTTCACAATATATAATTATAGGGTTCCTTAACAAAACAAACAAAAAAAAACCCTACTCAGGAGTAACATCATTAGAAGTTATTTTTTTTTAAAGAAGAGCACTTTAAGGCCTCAGTCCCAGTTTGCAACACACTTTTGAGCTGGCAAATCTCAGCATTCAGCCATTTAACATCTTCTCTCCCATATTTTCCGTGGTCGTGCAATTACTGCATAATTGTCAAACACGCTGCTTCGGTGGAGAGCTAGTCAGAGGCTCATACCTAACTAAGTTGCAGTGATAGAATTATAGAATTGTTTAGAGATTAATCACCACCGCCGCCATCTTTTTATAGACTGCAAAAATAATAATACTTCAGTATTCCACTTGATGACATATCTAATGGAAGATCTCACAATACAGTATGTAAATCAGATTAAAAACAAACGGGTTAACTACAAAAACAAGAAACAGCCCAGTAATAAATGTTGCACGTTATACTTGTTTGCTGCTTTGCTTTTTATTCCTGCCTTATCGGCGCTGAATGGGTTAAAGCCGCAGCTCTGCATGGAAACAAAGCAAGCCCGAGTGTCTTTTTAATCAACTGTACAGTGGAGGAAGCCGACAGTCCTTTGAAGTGGTTGGAAGGGACAGGCAATCCCCATACCAGCGATACAATATTTCTTACTGTTCCTGTCCAGAACCTCACAGCATGAAACCCCCCCCCCCCCCCCCCCCCCCACAAATATCCAGCAAAACGCTGCCAACCAACACATTTACTGGGGACAGAATTCCAAGCACGGGGAGGTGTCAACCTGCACCAAAGCATTGCTCATTCAAAGATGGATTAACCCCTTCGCTGCCGGAGGGGCCTGGCCACTGTGGCAGCAAAGCGGTTACCACTTCCTACAGATTTATCCAAACCCCGGAAAGCTAGCGTACAGTAAATGTTTCTTTAAAAAAAAAAAAAATTACTATCTTTTTTTTTTTTAAACATTTTTATTTACAATTATTGCAAACATCTTTTGGTGAGTTTTGTGTTGAAGAAATAGTGATGAATGAGATTATTCCAGGAATGACCACAGTGCTGCGTTTTCTAAAACTCCTCCCCGATCACTGCATCGTTACAATCACTGCAGTGTTCATTCCAACTCTCTAACGAGACACGCAGGAAATCAATATTGTGTTTTGTGCGACATTTGTTCCTGTGCCTGTTCAGAATGAAGTTATGCTTGAAAACATTAAAACCTTTCCCTTTGGAATACTCTAATAACGACAGTACACACACCGCTCCTAAACCAGTGAAACTTACAATCTGATTTGTGGTGCCCAAGGCATAGATGGATAAGGGGACATGCACCAGGTCACCAAGACGCCCAAGTGTGGGTCGAACCAGTTTCACCCACTCCAAGCTCCGTGATGACACACACTAGACCAGGGGTGCTCAACTCCAGTCCTCAAGATGCCCCAAAAGAGGTTGGGGTTTTAAGGATATCCCAGCTTCAGCACAGGTAAGCTGGCATATCCTTAAAACCCATCTGCTTTGGGGAGGGGGGGAGGGGAGGAGGCGTCTTGAGGGCTGCAGCACTTAAGACAACTCTCCCACACCACCAAGTCATACTCCAAATCAGCGATCTCTCTGTCCCAGGCTCCCACGCAAGACACCTGGCCACCTCATCATTTTCCTCGGCAAATAAAGTGTGAATTCATCAGAGCCTGGGGCAGAGCGAAGACGCGGGCGGCACTTTAGCAAATCAGACCACCGGGGAAAAATAAACCAACGTTTCATCAAGCCGCTGCTTTAATAGTCTTTAAAGAAATGCAGGGCACTCAAACCGGCAGCTGGACGTAAAGCAGCAGAGCGAGGAAAACAAATGCAAGATTATCCATTCGCTCCTGCCTGATTTTCGTGGGGGGGGGGGGGGACAGGGGTTACCTGTTTATTTATAAAATATTTTACCAGGAAGTAATACAGTGAGAGTTACCTCTCGTTTTCAAGTATGTCCTGGGCACAGAGTTAAGACAAATAATACATGGTTACAAGTATAGTTACATAAATGAACAGGGTATTCATTATATACAATACATTGCATGCACAGTTGTATATCTTTGTGTTTGTTTGTATTTCTACTGTTTTCATGAACATTATTTTTTTTTACTGTGGTCCGTAGCCCTATAAAAAGGTATTCTCTTGTCATTTTGGTTAGGGTCCCCGTGAGTGCCACCTCTCCACTTCCTCTGGAGGGCCGTGCATGTTTCTGTGATGTCATGGTGACCTACAGGAAGTAAAGCTACAGGAAGAGGAGGGTAGGAGAGATGTAAACAACCCTCCCCCCTCTCTGAGATTATATATCAGCGTCTCCAGGTTGGGCAACAAAGCGTCAGAGTCAGAGAGACGAATCCCACTGATAGCAAAGGGTTGTTCTCCTATAAATCGGATACTACTTCACCCCTGATTGAGCAGGCAGGATGAAACCTACCTCTCCCCACCTTGTGCCTTATGTAGAGGCAGAAGGACACATGTCATATTTTTTTACTTTTGGTAAATCACTTTAAGTAGTTGAACCATAACATATGAGGACAGGCAGGGCACTCTCATTGTAAGGAACCACTTTTCTGCCAGGGATTAGGGCACAGGAACAGGAGTGGAGTGATTAAGTGCATCAGTTGGGATGTATATAGCCTCCACAATTGTGGGGGTGCAAGCTCTTGTGTTTTTAGCTATTCTGGGCTGCCAATATTTTTCAAGGTGGCTGTAGTTCAGGGTGAAGAGATGTGTTGCTTGTCACACAATGTAGGAAAGAGCACCTGCCCACACACAGCAAGGCGGAAACCGGGAGAGTGCCAGTTTAGGGCGTGTAAATGTACGCGTTTAGGGATAGGAGCACAGGGACCTGCGTTCAAGCCCAGACATGCACAACATGCTCATATATTATTAATGATAATTTAATATATATTTATTACTAATAAAAACGCTCTCCTTTTTTCAAAGAGGCCACTAATATTCCAAGCGCAATGGCTGAAAACCAGCAGATTAATCCAGCGCAGTTACAGGCTCGGTCCCCTGGTCCCGTATTATCTCCCATTGACTTGGAGTTAATACTCAATCAGTTGTGCCAACTCGTATCGGCGCTTGCCGAATCTGCCCTTAACATCTGGGGTGGGCAACTCCAGTCCTCAGGAGCAGCCAACAGGTCAGGTTTTCAGGATCTCTCTGCTTCAGCACAGGTGGCTTAAAATCAGTGGCTCAGTCTTTGACAGCCACCTGTGCTGAAGCAGGGAGACCCTAAAAACCTGACCTGTTGGCGGCCCCTGAGGACTGAAGTTGAGCGCCACTGGTTTAGATGTGTGGGGTGAAAGTTCACGTGGGATCCACATTGCCGATAACTTAAATCAAGACTGGTAACCCAACTAAACAGTCGTTTACCTCTTTTTCTAATCAGGATGCAAACAAAGAAATACAAATATATTGACATATTTAACTTTTTAACTAAAAGCAGCAGTCCCAACAAATTCCCCATTTTATTTATTTTTTAAAAGCGCACTTGAACAGGCGAGTCATCCGGAGCTACAGCGCCGGTTTTTGGAGGTACTGACCCGTTTAGTTACCAGTATTTCCTCGGGGGGACTTAAACAGCTATCCCATGGGACCCGCAGGATGTGCCCATACTGAATACAAGAAGATCAGGAACCAAGGAAAAGCACGGGGTCCTCGGAGCGAAAGAAAGAGTGGGGTTCCCCTCTGGAGGAACCCCCTCGACTCCAGTACTGCAAGATTCAATTATTATTATTATAAATACCGGTGGTGTCGGGATCGCAGATTTAAGGGGGGGGGGAAACTCATTTTTTTTTTCAAATATAAAACCTAAAAATTAGAAGCATATACCTCCTCATACCGCAGAAAGTTCATGAACAATGGAAAACACAAAAAGGAGAAAAGGAGGAAATAAAGCTGATTAAAAGTGTTCTTCACCAACAGGTTATCATGCAATGAGACCTTTCGTTCCCAAATAACACAGCAGCACTGACAGGGTCGGTTATATGGATGTTGAAAAGACATGTGGCTAACCAGTGAATAGAACCAAACTAAGGCCATGTTTATAGGCGAGACAGGAAGCAACTGCACCGCCCTTCCTCCTCAAAAGCAGTCCTCATCCTAAAACAACATTTGGTGGAGCCAGCAGTGCTGATGTGAAGGAGACAGAATGTATCACAAGAACTGCAGTGGCTCTGACCCCAGCCAATCCGGCCGCCTCCTCCTGCCAGTAATCGCAGGCTCGGCGGGTCCTACAAATAAAGCGGCTGTGATTAGCTTGGAGAGAATATGTGAACTCTGCCATCTCTGATCACATCCGCCTTGCGAGCGAGGCACGGGGAGGCGAGCGGCGCTTAATACCCCTCAAGCTCCAGTGCCAGCGATGCCCCCCACAAACAGCACCCACTGCTAAAACTGGCAAGAACAAAACAAAAACACACAGTCGCATATGGTGTAGTATTGTGTCACTAATCTTAAGTGACATGTTAAAAAAAAAAAAAGAAAGTCCTTCACAGAATCCATGTATCCAGCTAGTTAGCCACCCGTCTGATTTGGGGAGTGGTGACAGAAGACCTAGGAGGAACTAGAGCAGAGCTGGCCAACTCCTTTCCTCAAGAGCCACCAACAGGTGAGTTTTTCCAGGATATCCCTGCTTCAGCACAGGTGGTGCAGTCAAAGACTGAGCCACCTGTGCTGAAGCAGGGATATCCCGAAAACCTCACGTTGGGAGCTCTTGAGGACTGGAGTTGCCCCCCCCATGCACTAGACAGAAAGGTTAGAGGGCACACTTCAGATAATAGGATTTAGCACTCTCTTTTTACCAGAGGGGGGGGGGGGGGCAAGGGGCGGGGGAATCCCTGCCAAGTCTGAGGTGGCACAAGCCTTCCTGGCACACATATGGGCACCAAATGTAACAAGAACAACAAGTTCCTTACATCAGGCTCAGCCAGAACCAAGAAAAAAACTCAAACAGAAAGCTGAACGCACTTCTAGCAGCGGCTCCCAGGAGCCCGGTACCAGCGGCTCCCAGGGGCCCGGTACCAGCGCTGCAGCGTTGTGGAACCAGTCGATATTTCTTTGCCTTTTGTCCCCATCCAAAACAGTCATATTTTACTGTGAAATTAATTTATAATTCGCAAATAACCGCTTTATAACTTTAACAATTACATTTCAAAATAACTAGTGGGTAATAACACAATAATGCATATTGTGGCATTTGGGGTCGCAGTAATCCACTGAAGGGGGCTGTTCTAAAGCTGCAGGTCTTGATTTTGTAGCAAAAATAATAAAACATTAAAGTAAAACTGAACGGGTTTGTTTATTGTTGATCATCTATGGACTAGCAATAGTACATATGATTGCAATAGTACATATGATTGCAATAGTACATATGATTGCAATAGTACATATGATAGCAATAGTACATATGATAGCAATAGTACATATGATAGCAATAGTACATATGATAGCAATAATACATATGATTGCAATAGTACATATGATAGCAATAGTACATATGATTGATTGCAATAGTACATATGATTGCATGTAGTCATTCTGCATGTTTCTTACCTCTCATCAATAGATCTTTGTCCGTTACTAACCACGTCATGTTTGCCACCTTTCCTTCTTGCATGTTACCGTTTCGGTTATGCTTCGGAGAAAGGTCTGACTTCTTGCAGCATTTCTGCATTCAGTCGCTGTGATGTAGGGCACGATTCCATCCATGCATAAAATCCTTTAGCAAAGAAAGATCGCTGCAGCTCCACAACTGAAGGCATTGAAAAATAATTACCCAGAGCCTTGCTTCATATAGTTAAATCAATTTTCAAGGTTTTATTAAGTATAAAAAAAACATGTCTCAAAATGGCCCTGTGAATCATGTCCCTTTGCAATAGTCAAATGTAATTATGCCTATAAATCGTCTGACCAGTTTGTGACCATCAAAAAGTGAATGTGGACAGGCCTGCGGTGACCTCTTTACAGAGCGATACAATGTTTCTCTGCAGTGACCGCGGGGATAAGCATTTACTGGGGTCTTCTCTACACTGCAGGGAATGTAAACATGAATATATTTAGTGAAACATATTCAAATATATTTGTCGTATTTTACATAGTAACTGGGTGAGAGAGGAGATATGTGGTGTTTGGAGTCTGTTCTCACACAGCAACGTGATACATTGTAACATGGGCAGCACTGTCCCTCCCACCGAAGGGTAACTGATCACTGTCGCCCCCCCCCCCCCCCCCCAAGGAAAAATTTGGCTCCCCCCCCCCCCCCCCCCCCCAAAGGAAATTGTTATCCCTCACCCCCCCCCCCACCGAAGGATAATTGTGATCACTGACCCCCCCACCGAAGGATAACCGTGATCAATGTGTCCCTCCCACTGAAGTGTAACTGATCAATGTATGACGTCGCCCCCCCCCCCCCCCCAACACCACACCAAAGGGTAACTGTGATCCCTCTATTCCCCGCACCAAAGGGTAACTGTGACCACTCTGTCCCTCCCACCGATGGGTAACGGTGATGATGGCAGGCCATTCTGCCGGGATCACCTGAGCACACATAAAGAGGACCTACAGTGCAGAATAGAATGATACATACAGCTCAACCCCGCTATAACGCGATCCGCTACAACGCGAATCCGCTTATAACGTGATGCAAGCGTGGCTCCCAATTTTCGTATTTATGAATACTTTACAACACGATTATTAGTATCTTAAATACTTTATTGTACAGTGCATACAATTGTACATTATATCTAACGCGATCCGCTTATAGCGCGATGCGATTCTTTGGACCCCAACCACAGCGTTACAAGGGGGGATAAGCTGTATATGTAGAAGCCGCCAGATACAATGAAACAGTGATTGCAAACACCATGAATAGCATGCTCTAATATTGGGCAGAAAAAGCCTTACAATGCTGCCATAAAAAGGCAGGGCGAAAATCTTCCGTACATCGCAAGCGTAATCAGTGTCTGAAGATAGGAATCCTTGAGTTCCCGAAATCAGCTGGTTTTAAAAATACAGCTTTTCCCCGATTGATCCCACACCAGGAAAATGAAGGCATTTCTAGTGGGAATAGGTTTAATGCAACAGCATTCTGCTCATTACTACTACACTTTGTACAGTAGGTGAGCGATGGAACAACAATAGAACACATCAATATTCCTTTCGCATGAACACATACTGGTAGAACAGACAGATAACTCGCTACTCCAAGACCTCCCGCGGCTGCTCTTCAGCTTGTACAGTAGCACCTTCTTCTTTGGACTTTAGGTGGAGGGGAGGGCCGGTAGGCAGGGAATGTGGGGAAGGTTGAAGAAGTTGGCAAAGCAGGGGGGGTAATAGGCTTTGTGTGGGATGGGAGAATATTTCAGCTTGTCTGCTTTGTAAAAGCATTCCCTGCCCAGATCAAAATGAAAATCAGGACTAAACCCAGAACACTGCCACTGCTCTCATCCTCCCCTGTGTCTTGTTTTAAGGCAAACAAACATGCAATACTCATAAGTGTATCTGCACTTCGTCCCCAAAACTGCTTCTGTGTCCCAATGTCACGTCAAGCGGCAGACAAGGATTCTGGTAGAGACGCAAAATGATCACCAATAGAGAGGGTGCTCATTTTAAAACTTCTTGTATACTTTAGAACAGCGGTGCGCAAACTGGGGGGCGCGGGAGAATTTCTAGAGGGGGCGCAGGCGGTTACAGAGGCACCGCGCTCTTCCCCCCAGCATTTAAATTAAATGCCGGGGGAGGCGTGAGGCCTCTGTAACTCACTTACCGGCTGCAAGCCGGGTCTTCGGCGACGCGTCGCCAAAATGAAGCCGCGGGGTCCTGTGCCGCCATGGCAACGCGCATCAAATTACACGATGGGGTCACGTGACGTCACATGACCCGCGACGTAATTTGACGCCGAGCCATTGGGAGGGAGGGAGGGGGCGCGAACGCTGCGGCTCCCGGGAAGGGGGCCGCAGCTCAAGAAGTTTGCTCGCCCTGCTGTAGAACATGAATTCCATGCAGCTATCGGCTGCCATATTAAATAGATTATACAGATTATACAGCCAAGCCTGGCACAAGGAAGTGCAGAATCAGTGGACCTGCTCAGATAAGCGGTTTGTCCTTTTGGACCGATCAGTTTGAGCTTGGTCACGGATTATGCATGGTTAGTGGCCGGGGTTGTAAAATCAGACGGACGCAGGTTATGGTGGCCAACAAAAATAATAATAAAAAAATTTAAGTACAAAAACTCCAGTCCAAAATGTCAGATTTTAAGAATATCCCAGCTTCAGCTCAATCTTCGACTACACCATCTGTGCTGAAGCTGGGAGTGCTGAAGCTGGGATATCCTTAAAACCTGACCTGTTGGGGGTCTTGAAGACTGGAGTTGAGCACCCCTGATATAGTGGCTAAGCTGCAAATAAGGATTCTGGGTGCAAATGATCACCCAGCGGTTCTAGGCCTAGAAATGGCATTCCTATTTCAATAGGATTCTAATGCAGGTTTGTAGAACATCAATTGGGAAGGATAATCAGAGTAATAAGTACAACACGCTCACTCAGAGGCCTGTAACGCGTTACTCTGCAATGGTTTGCTGGGGGGTTATATCCAATATCAGCAGGAATGCTGACAAACCAAGGCTGTGCCTATAGTGCCGTCGATGGCGATGGCGACACGACGGGTGACGTTACACGTCGCCACCGGCAAAAGTTATGTTTCGCCGGGCGGCGCGGGATTCCGGCAAAATTTGATTTGTTCAAGGGCCGTCACGCGACGGCCCTTGAAAAAACAGATTTTGCCGGCTTCAGGTTTTTGCGACGGCGACGTCACTCCGTCGCTTGCACTATAAGCGCACGCGGCGGCGGCAATGTATTTGTTTTCGGACGACGTCGCGTCGCCGGCACTATAAGCACGGCCTAACACACAAATACTGAAGACAGCCAAACAGGGGGTAACAGTGTATATATTTGGAGGGCGATACGAGCTGGCACCCTGTGCACACCAGTCAGCCTGTACATTTAGTAATGTGAAGTTTAGACACCTTTCAACAGGCACATGCTCATTACAAACACGCTGTTTTAGAAGTTCTTCCCACATTATTATAACTTTACCTCTTATTTCCTGCAGATACACAGTGTGTCGCTCAATGGGGGGGGGGGAAGAGAGCTTCAATAAGGGTTATCAGAGCTCGATTTCACGTTACTTGCCATTTAAATTATTGCGCGCTCGGGTTCCGATACCCCTTATCAGAGAGTTCGGTGAATCCACGCCATTGTTCTCTGGAGTCGGGTCGGGAAGTTCCCGGGGCCGCAGCTCGTTATTTGGAAGCAGATATCACGCGAGACGCAAGAGTTGCGTTTCTTCCTTAAATTTAAAGCTACAACACAACAACCTAAAGCAGCAGCTGTCGTCACCGCTCGTTTTTTGTTTTGATGGGGTGGGAGGTATTGTTTTCTGTATACTACTTGAACAGGGGGATACTTCAGGGCTGGTCCGCAGTACATGCATACACATGTTTATGTATGTATATACACACACACACACACACACACACGTGCGCAGACGTAAACACACTTTATTTTGCAATTATATATATTTTTTTTTTTAACACTAATAAAAACGAGGTAATGCATGTTTAAAGTTGGGTACAGCCATTAACAATGGACAGTTTAAAAGTTATAATTTCTACATCATCTAACAAATATTACCATGTTACCGTACAGCCTCATCTCAGTAAAAGGTACTCAAGCATGCTTAAGTTTATTATTCACAGAAACATTCCCAGCCCAAAACAGAGCATCCTTTTGGGGAACAGAAGTGCCCTGTAGCAGGAGCCCGACTGCAGAACTCGTCGCTCACTGCACAAGCCAGAGAGTTTCTCCCTCGCAGTGGAAAAGGTGACAGCAGTTTCTCTTTTTAATGGTGTGGAACACAGCCTCGTGTGTTTCTCCTGGCTTAATCCCAAGTCTGTAAGAAGACAGTCCCCCCACTAATGAAAGTCATAAAAAAAAAAAAAAAGTTTGCTGGTTATTACATAATATCGGCTTTCTTTAAAAAATGGGAGCCCGGATTGGAGGAAAGGTTTGCCTGCCTTTTTGCAAGAGCCCTGAATCTGGAAGCTGATCTACAACAAATTAAAAACACTGTAAAAGTTAATGCAGGTAGTCCTCGCTATCCGTCATCGGTCGAACCGATTATCCAACGCGTCATAATCCCTTCCGCGGAACGCATTATCCGCCGTCGGAACGGATTGCCCGACACCCGACGCCGCGGATTAACATTGGATTTGCGACTTGACGGCGGTTTGCGAAACGGATTCTGGCGGATAACCGAGATGCACCTATATATAAAGAAGGGTGGGGGTGGGGAAGTCATCTAGTCCGTGTGATAATCAGAGCGTAGGGCGTCCCTTCTTCCTAGTTTTACTTTATAAAAGGCCCTCTGAACTTCCGTAACCTCTACATGCGGCTAGCTAGCAATGGAAGGGTTAACTGAACCTTAACCATAGCCTATTGTAGAATTGAAAGATAACGCACAGGAGCAAAACACACAGAAAGGAGCAGAGCACAGGAAGAAAAGAAAAAAAAACCTGCAGGTACTGTGTGAATAAGTGTACTGTGCAAACACAGGCCTGAATTCCACCGTTCAGAGAGATTCTGGGAACAAGCTTACTTCCACTAACAAAGGGGCGAGTTTAGCTCGCGAAAGCAAAGTCGTTCCAATGAAGGTGGAATCAAGTGAATGCTTCTCACCCACCACTACCCCCTTTAAAATGATTGAACATTCAAATGCGGAAGTACTCTGCCTGATTAAAAAGTGTGTGTGGTTCATGTAGTCTCTTTCTAAAAGCTCGTGCCTCAGAATAATAAAATAATAACTTTATTTCATATAGCGCTTTTCTCCCAATGGGACACAAAGCGCGTCACAATTACGGTAGAGTGCGCGGTACGCAGTACGCAGGGATTTTACCGATGCAGTCCCTGGCCAGGTGAGTTTGCAATCTATGATTTTGGTGCCTGCATTTGGCGTTTTTATTTTACTGTGCTGCAATCCGCTTCTAAAATGTTGTAGGCTACAGACCACTTTTTAAAAGGCTGCCACTTCATCCCACAGAACTACAATAAAAACTGCCCACATTATTAAATGCTTCAGGTTTTTTCTCTTTTTTATTTTTATTTCTTGTGGAAATGACAAAGAATATTGTATATTTTTTTGAGTATTTCCATTCTCTGTATTCCCCCCCACCCCCACCCCCAGCAGATAATTAAGAATGGGATTGACCACTAAATAATTGGACCTTCATTTCTGAAACCCCCATAGGGGCCCGAAACCCCCATAGGGGCCTGAAACCCATTCCTTCGCATATGTGGTTGTTGCGTGGGAATGTCCCTTTTAATGTGCGCTTCTATAAAAGATATTCCAAGACTGGTCACGTGTGTGTGAGTGTGTTAGTGTGTCTGTGTACACACACACACACACACACACAAAGTCAAGGAGGCCACACTAGGTCTCCCTTCAAACGGACACGAAAGTTCACAAAATAGGATTCTGCTTCCCGTCAGGAAACAGAACAATGCAGAAGGCAACATCTCCTCTTCCCCTAGCTCCACCGACCTTTCCCCCACCCCCAAAAAAACACGTTGGTGCTGATGGAGAATTAACGTTGAGAACACTTTCTGCCCTGCCTTCTCGGCTCTACAGTGCCCTGCACAGGGGCAGTAAGCAGCACAGGTGGCAGAAGTCTGCAGCCATATTTATCAGAACAGGGGTGGCCAGCTGCAGTCAGGGACCACCAACAGGTCGGGTTTTAAGGATATCCCTGCTTTAGCACAGTCGGCTCAATCATTATGATTAAGCCACCTGTGCTGAAGCAGGGATATTCTGAAAACCTGACCTGTTGGCGGCCCTTGAGGACTGCAGCTGGCCACCCCTGTAGAAGGATACACTAAAAGGTTGTTTGTTTTTTACCCGATATGGTGCGTTCCCAGGTGGGACTTCACAAAAGGGAATTCATGTTTAATGGGTAATGCTCCTTTAAAAAACAAGCAACCATCATCATTTGAAAGATAAACTCATCCATGTGGAGTACATGCCGGGCCGGAGTGGGCCCTGTGCCAGGTTACACCACCCAGAATCTTACTAATAAGTATTCTTGCTGAAAAAAAAAAAAAAAAAAGGTAAAACCATTTTTTTTTTGTAAAATAGTACCAGATGTAAAAAAAAAAAAAAAAAAAAAATTACAACTACAATTACAATGTTACAATCTGGTGCACTGGAGAACTTGGTAAATAACCCACATTGTTGGTACTGGTGCCTCTCAGCCTGGTATCATACAACTGCCCCGCTTTGAGCTGTGCCCGGCAGCACTAACACTCTCTCCAAAGGGGAATGGAATGAGATCTGATTTTGCAACCACACAACAGACAGCTGCTTGGCGGGTCAGATTTCTGCAAGGTCCCCCATGGGAGAAACACCACAAGCACAGAGAGAGGGAAACAGGGGTTACAGACTTTTACTTCTTGGGTTTAGCTGACCACTGACACTCTCAATACAAACCCAGGCAGGGCCTTTAATAAGAAGTTATAGCAACGCCAGTTCACACAGCTCTCTTAATAGCAAAATGATCCAATCAATCACAAAATATCCAACTCCATTTTTGTGTTTCCTCTTAATTTCTAGTTTGAAAACCACATACACGGCATTTAATCACCATGGCCAAAAAAAAATGTTTTGTTTTTTTTAGAAGAAGCAGCAAAGTACATTTAAAATCCATGTTTTTTGTCAAATTGTTCTTACTTTTCAGTACGTATGAAGATGCGAGGTCTGGAAAGCTCTGAAAAGTGTAATTTCATCTATAAGGAAATCTCATGTTGGTGCATTAAAAGATATCCCATACAACAAATGCCCACTTCTCCAGGAACCAAAGCTGCTAGAACGTTGAACCTTTGCCATCCTCGTTATACACATCACTGTCAAATCCTCCACATTTCAATCTCCGAGAGATACTGCCGAAAAAGAATTTTACAGGGCCTCTTAAAAATGGCTGCAGTTGTGCATTTGTGAATGCACCATACATTACTCAACCAAAATCTCTGCAACATTGGAATCACTATAGCTTTCCTTAAGTACAGCATACCCCGGTTTAAGGACACTCACTTTAAGTACATATCGCCCAATAGGCAAACGGCAACTCACGCATGCGCCTGTCAGCACGTCCTGAACAGCAATACCGGCTCCCTACCTGTACCGAAGCTGTGCGCAAGCGGGGAGACTATAGAGCCTGTTACAAATGCGTTATTTACATCAGTTATGCACGTATATGACGATTACAGTACAGTACATGCATCGATAAGTGGGGAAAAGGTAGAGCTTCACTTTAAGTCATTTTCGCTTTACATACATGCTCTGATCCCATTGCGTACGTTAATGCGGGGTATGCCTGTAGACAACATACAGGCAGTCCTCGGTTATCCAACACAATGTGTTACTCAAAATGGCGTTGTAAAGCGAAACGTTGTAAAGCGAAACACGTTTTCCCATAGGAACACTGTTTAAATGAAAGGTTCCGTTCCTGAAGGCATTTTTAACACTAAAATACACCAAATATTTTATGCCGGCAATAAGATACGCAGCACACACATAAATTATATAGTGTATATACTGTATTATATATACATAATATAACATAATAAATAATATATTATATAGTATAATATATAATTATATAGTATAATATTATATATATACGCTCTTACGATGCTTTGCAATGTTGTTTATGTGAATGTGTATATATATACACACATAAACAACGTTGCAAAGCGTCGTAAGAGCGTTGGATAAGCCATTTTGGCGTTGTAAAAATGAACATAGGTATGCGTTGCATAGCGTTGGATAAGCCATTCGTTGTAAAGCGAAGCGTTGTAAAACGAGGACGGCCTGTACATGGTTTTTAAGAACAGTCGTCAGATTTTTGGGGTTAGACTTTTAGGCCTAACATTATCAAAGCTGGAAAACATATCTTAACAAGTAAAAAAATATACGTCAGTAACAATGTTGCATGCTTAAGTGCTTTCTCCAGGTGGGATTTGGGCAGGAGAGATTTCAGTCCTGTAGGCAGGCGCGACGGGGGCGTGTCAGTGATGTCACGGAGTTGGTTTGCCCTCATTGGCTGAACCGCTCACGTCACCCTGCTGGCGTGCTACAAAGACAAATAATTTTGTCTCCTGCTGCTCGGCTCTTCCCGACGCTCCCGTGCGCACCCTATAGGCTATTATAGTCCATACTTGCGCGCGCGACCGCAAAACCTCGCGCACGCCTGCAGCCCCAGCAATGTGTGAACTTGGCTGCAGGAGATTGGGAGGAGTGGCGAACGCGTTACGAAGCCGATTCGCCCCTCTTTGGCTAAACCGCTCACTTGACACCAACGTGCAAGCGCAATGGCGCAGCGAGTGACTAGGGGCGGCCGCATAGGGATAATTCCATTTGTGTTTGTTGCGCGCGCGCCAGCACCATCACAACGAGTATAATCTCAGCCATAGGTGGTACCATTCACATTAATGTGATTCATTGCGCCGCTCGCGCAAGCGTGCAATAAGCATGGCCGCGGAGTAAGACATAATAATACAAATAAGTACAGAATACATTAAAGTAGATTTTGGGGTTTTAAGAGGGAACATTACAGGCAGATAGCGTGGGGCCTGCTCCCCTACACATGCAGGTCATTTAAAGCTTCATACAGCATTGCTTTTGGTTCCAGGTTCTTGCTACTGTAACAGATGGGAAGGCACATGCAGCATCGGACATACATTCTAGCGACAGGTCAGCACGGAGGCCGGGCTCGCGCTCAGAGGGTATTAACCATGCAGAATTGAGGTAGTAGGATTATCAGAACACACAGCAATTACCAATATAAATACTGAACTGCAAATAATCACCAAACACTTTTATCCTGACTCGCGGCCTACATCACCCTCTGTGAGAAACGAATAAATAAAACATGTACAGCGGCCCATGTACAGAGACGGCTTTTACTGGCACCAGAGACAGAGCGTTGCACCATTTATTTGTACTAATGTTATTCCTAATTCATTACCTAATTTATTCCATCCTGCAATTCCATAAGCTTGTCGAGTTTTATTTTTTTATCTTGTATATCTTAGGTGGGACGTGTGAGGGAAATGTCTATATAAGATACAGTTTTTTTTTTGCCTACTTCATTGGAAAGTGGCGTAACCCCGAGTGCCAGGTGGGCAGCTGCATATCAGAACAGATGTGCTGCTTGTCCCCTTAGTACACAGCTACAGAGAAGGCGCCCATGCACACTATATGCCATCATTGGCTTTCTCTGCCTTTACAAAGACATTAGGACAGGGGGGATCTCAACTCCAGTCCTCAAGACCCTCCTACAGGTCAGGTTTTCAGGATATCCCTGCTTAAGCACTGGTGGCTCAATCAGTGGTTCAGTGGAAGGATGCACCAATGTTACTATGCACACTAACTGGGAAATTGGAAGCTGTAGGGCAGTGGTGCTGAAATCCCCCCCCCCCCCCCCAACCAGGTCCTGGTTTTCAGGATATCCCTGCTTCAGCACAGGTGGCTCAATCAGGGCTCTGTCTGTGACTGAGCCTCTGATTGTGCCACCTGTGCTGAAGCTGGGAAATCCTGACCTGTTGTGGGGAGGGGGCGGGCTTGAGGACTGGAGTTGAGCCCCCCCCCCCCCCTGTTGTCGGGACAGCAGGGGAAAAAAATATTGAAATTAGAGTGTTTTCCGTTAGCCTTGAAATAGACACAAGCACCCAGCAGCGAGGCAGTTAAAAAAGGAGTCCGATATTTCCAGCTGTTTCTGAGTAACTAAGGTTGTCATGCAAAATAAATACACAAAGCTGAATAAATACGTGATACAGTTCGGAGCAAGCCGCACTTAATGGAAGGCAGCCTCGCTCATCCTCACGCAGGTCCGGCCTTACAGAATCTCATCTCTAAATCAGACTGGTTCTCTCAACCCCTTTCACTGCCAGGGGGGGCTGCAATGTGTTTGGTCCATATACCCTTGCTACAGCCTGATCTGGAAATTAACCATTCTGCTGCCATGCCCTCAGGTTAACACTTTAAAGGCGTGATTAGAAGGAATACACACTACATCTTCATGGAAAAACAGAGCACCCTTTAAACAGCTTACATCTGCTGAGCCTCACTGCTAACATCGAATGCCCTTTACCCCTTCAAACAGCGAAACTGCTCCCCTGCTGGGTATTATAGTGGGTTAAAGGGCAGAAGGTACAAGGCACCTGGGGAAAGGTGCCTCTGCCACCCAAAATATGATCTGACTAACACTACGGTGCAGGAAAAATTCTACAGTCATAAAAACAAACATGATCACACACAAAGGGACCTGCAGGGATTTAAATTGTACAACAATCAGCTGCTCTGTCTATAGGTGAAGTGTACAGATACAGCACTTAGCATCACTTTCCAGGGCAGCTTTCATTTCCCTGCAAGAAACCACTATTACTACTACTACAAAAAAAATACAAGTCTCCCGAATAATTAAATGGCGATTAAAATGAGGGACACGGACCTCAAGGAGAAGACAAGAAAAAGCCATTGCTAAATTCACTCAACCCCCCCCCCCCCAGCCTCAAAGTCACACGTGCTCCATTGCAGACCTCTGCTCAATGTGCCTTTTGTCTCAGGGCTGGTGTTTCAACATCCCAGTCTTGAACAGAAGAGGGAAGAGAAGAAAAAAAAAAAAAATAAGGGTCAGCACAAGTCTTCTGTCATTCATAAACCTGAATCAGTCCACAGCTAACACCAGCCCCTCCCCCCCCCCCCCCCCCTACACAAGATTGATGCCACAATAAAAATTCACCATCCCCCTCAAAAAGGGGGCAGCGACAGGCAGGACCTGTCTGTTAACCCCTGCTGACTTCTACAGCAATAACAGCAGGAAGTTGGGATTTTCAGGAGAGAAGCACTGCAAACACCCTGCCCCTACAAAGCTGTAAAATAGAGACTGAGGTTATTTCATGGCTCCCTACGGTAGTCAATAGGTTAACTCTGTTTCGGCAGTGCTTCAGTTGTTTTGTTACTTTTTTTTTTTTTTTAGGGTTTCCTCCCCCCCCCAACAAATATTTCAGATTTCAAAATTCATCATAACAAAAGTCTCAATAAAGGGTTAAAAAATAATAATAATCAAAGTTGCATCTAAATTCAAAAGCGACTGCTCTGATACACTATATTTATTCCTTGAAACTTTTTGCTAGGTGCCTGCTTTGGCACATTTCAAACTTTAGCTAGCTCAAATCAAACGGTTCCTCTGCTGTGGGGGAAGTTCTGCCTTCCACCATGAATATGCTTTGTGTTTTTTTTTTTTTTAACCATTTAACACGTCTTGTTTGAGAATTGTACATCTGCTGTATGCGGTAACACTCAGGAGATATCCGGGTTTCTCAGAGAAAGGAGGCCTTCTCTGGCAAGCCTGGGACCTCACTAACTTCAGGTGTCCCTGTAACACTCAGGAGGCCTCATCCAATGTTGCAGGCCCATCTGGGGAGCAAAGGGGTGACAGTAGCAGGCAAACGTAGCAATTAACCTCTCCGTTTCCAAGGCAGAGTTCCGGACTAAAACCCAACAGAATGTTGCAGAACAAATCCTGGCACTTTACAAAACCATTCAACCGGATATGCTCTTGCTGGAGATTGTGTTTTTTTTTTTTTACCCATTTAAAATGTTATAAGCCTGCTGCCTTTGTGGGACTTAGCAGCTGCATCGAGCACTCCAAAATGTCCATTTCATAGCAAAAAGCCTGGATAGGTAGCACCCAAAAAAAAACCCCGACCCCTGGTTATTCACGTTCTCTGCTCTCATACCATCTCTTAGGAAACCTCTGAAAGGGCATTTGTTCAGGCTGCCAAGTTAAATCCTCCTTTCTCATGTCAAGGCTTTGAAAAAGCAGTCAAAACACCAGCTACACTGAGGTCTGCTGAACTAAATTGAGAAAAGCAATTCCTTTGGCACTATAGAGCCATTAAGCCGTTTGCAGATTATGAACTGAAGCACAAAAATATACACTATGCCCGGTCAGACAGTAATGCAGTAGGATTCCTCATATACAGATACAATTCATCATACCTACATTTTAACATTTCTTATGCTTGTTTGTGTGATGCTGATAGTAGCAGAAGGCCTGAGCAGGTTGTTTTGACACTACACTTGAAGAAACAAATGCTCTGTACACATTAATTTCATCTGCAAAAAAAACAACAACAAAAAACCTTATCTAGGTCTGTTAAAAAGGTATCGCAGCGGATTTGGTTTTGCAAAACCTTCTTTCCACCCTCTTCCATCATATCAGCTTTATTAATTGTTTTGGTGTTTGCAACAAGAGGAAAAGTCACAGCATATGCAAGAGGGGGGCTGAAGATTTGCACACACAAATACAAAACACTGGGAATTAACACCGACAACTAGTTCTGTTCACCTGTGCTTTATGAAATCTAGATGCAGACCTAAGTTTGCAGGTCATGATTGCCTTTACTGCACCAACATGGATGGTCTTGGTATATATAAAAATTATTATTATTTTTTCCACATATGTTTAAGAACATCAGCTAAAACACTGCGTGGGTTAGTGCACTAAAGGGTAACCCATCCTTGATACCAAAATACATATATTGTGCAGCTCCAATTCAACTGATGGAGCTCAGCCTCTCACACAAGCCAAGGGATAACTGGATCAGCAACACATTGCATAGACTTTAAAAACACCAAAAGGGGGCTGGTCCACATTTAATAGGGGAGGCAGGACAAATAATAATCATTTCTTGGCTGCTGGATTTTGGGAGTAGATAGATTTTCCAGTTGTTGGGCAGGACAGGGTTAAGTAAGTTCAAGCAGAGGGTGTAGACAATAAAAAGGGAGTGTTTCCCATGCTTACATCAGTTAACATCAGCTGCTTTTGTAAAACAAAAAGTTAAGACACCATTAAGCAGATTGCTGCTCTTCCGCGTAACTTTCAGCATCTGCTTTTCAGCACTTTCTTTAAATATTGTGTCTTTTGTTAATATTGTGTCTGGATTTATCGCCGTCGCCCTTTTGAGCAGAAAAGCCAATATACACACTTTTCAGAAAAAAAAAAAAAAAAAAACACATTCCTTGAGAGCTGGAAATGAGCATTTATCTCAGCCAGCTACCTCAATCCTCTTCAGAGGAATCCCTCCCCCTCACAGTGCTAAGAAAGCAGAGCCCCTTTCAATGCTAGGGGGGGGGGGGGAGTTCTCCTGTGCTAGCTTCCTGGGACAGATGTACAGAGAAGAGGAGAGAGGGGGCTCGACTCTTTTAAACTAGGGCCCCCTGTTCCTCAATGGCTTTCAAACCCCACTCACCAGGAATTTCACCAGGCAAATTCCCAAAGCTTTTAAAAACCATGCTTGATTTCCCCACTCCTTCCAGGCAAACCAGACCTGGGGCTCAGGGCTCGAATTATTCATTTGTAGCGACAACCCCATATGCAGGAGCATTACAGGAAAAACAAACATGGCATAAACAAGGAGGACAGAGAGCTCTTGGCCTGGGAAGCTTACAATATAAGAGGGGTCTGCCAGTGATGTATTCAATGTCCTGCTAGCACACTCCCTACACTGAACAGCACAGGGACCCCTAATTTGAAAAAAAAACATAGCCAGGCTACACTGTTTAACCCATTAAGCGCTGAAGGGGGCCTTTAATTAAAAAGCATTTAACTGCAGGACACTGATGTGTTAGTACTCCATTACTGAATAGCTATGACCATGTATGCAGCCCTTTGCAGGGAAAGCAGAGATACACAATGGAGAATGAATTTTTGTACCAAAGAGCTAACAATCGCCTTGCACAGATCACACACTTTTTGCTGGCTGCAGTGAGTCGTGCACCTTAAGAGACGGGGTAAAACAACCCCCTGCAATGTACAGAATAAAAGCTGCCCCTACATGCCAAGCTAGGTTATCATAGCCAACAAAATAAAGAACTTTGCATTGAAACTTGTGACAGAAATCAAATGCAGCAGAACAATCATACAGCAAAGGCAAGCAGATCCAGCAGTGACCTTATCCCAAATAATCCCATACTACATGCTTCTCCCTCACTGCCTCTTCCTACAATCACAACATACAAGGAAGAATTCATTCCCTGCCAAGCTCTCCAACAGGGGAAGAAAAAAAAACCTGTCCTCACCTCCAATACAGAGACCCCCCAAAACCTGTCCTCACCTCCAATACAGAGACCTCACAAAACCTGTCCTCACCTCCAATACAGAGACCCCCCAAATCCTGTCCTCACCTCCAATACAGAGACCCCCCCCCCAAAAAAAAACGTGTCCTTACAAAAAAACAAAACACAACAACCCACCCCCCCCCCCTTTACCCCCCCCCCCCCCCCCCCAGCAATCTCCCCTTCACCCCATTGTTTGCAAGCCTCTCAGTGACGGCAGGAAGCCTCAGACAGACACACACAGAGAGAGAGAGAGGTGTGGAAGAGATATGAAACTTACCAGCTGAATGCCAGGCAGCAGGGGAGGCTCAGCACATGCACACAATCCTGGGTTCTGGTTAGGGTTTCAGCCTTGCACTGCTCACCCACCTCTATTTCTCCCTCTTCCCGTCCCCTTGTTTTTTTTTTTTTTTAGCCCACAGACAGTGAAAAGGAGCTGAGTGTTAGTGGGTGAGTAAGTGAATCAACTAGCAGAGAGCACAGTAAGTTGAAGTGTCACATTACATTGCCTATTCTATTACCAAAGGGCCATGCTTACTGGCGGGGAGGAAAACCTGTCCCAGATCTCTCTCTGGGTGGAGCCGAGTGCTGGAGAAATGCCTGCTCCTCTCCCTGAGAGGAGGGGTGGGCAGGAGAAGGAGGAAACATGCTGGCAATTCACAAGTGTAAACAAAGAAAGGATTTGCATTTCTTCTTGGGGGGGGGGGGGGGGAAGAGAGAGATTTTGCTTTTATAATCAGGGGGTAGTTAAAATAAACTTAGTCTGGCCATTTAACAAAGATACTCCCCCCGCCCCTCCCCCAGTTACAAAGTATCTTCATGTGCAGTCTGCTTCATATATTAGGAAGTAGGTATCAGAGTGATGAATGGTATATAAGAGAAATAGAGCACGCATGTCTTTCAGCTGCTGGTTTGGCATCTTAAGTACCATTTTATATTCAGTTGTCAACAATATAAATAAAACAAAGTGACTGACGAAATGTCTACACCAATTGTTACACAATGACAAAGAAGGTTTAGGCATTATACAAAAAATATCAGATTTATCGCTTTAGTAATATTAACCGTTTAGTGCCATAAACTGGGGACACATTTGCTTATGGACCTGATGCCAGCCTCTTGGCACAGATGAGGCTACAGGTATCATGACAAAAAAATATATATATATATATATATATATATATATATATATATATAATATATATATATATATATATATATATATATATATATATATATATATATATATATATATATATATATATATATACATATATATCCTCATCTGCCTGTTGGAGATTAGCCACATAGCACCCCCGGGGTGGCTGCATGCATGCCTCTGAGATGTAATACTACAGGACTTTAGAATGTAAACATGCTATATACTGGGCATTATTAATTATATTACATATTTATCATATTCATGTGTCATTGTATTTCATAATTAATTGTGCAGTGTAATATATTGGTGTCTTATAAATAAGCAAATATATATTAATTATGAAATACAATGACACATTAATATGATAAATATGTAATATAATTAATAATGCCCAGTATTTATATAGCATGTTTTACATTCCAATGTCATGTATTACTTCTCAGAGGCAAGCATGCAGCCACCTCTAGGGTGCTATGAGACTAATCTCCAACCGGCAAAGGGAAGAGCAGACAAGTGTTATGATTGAAGGAGGTGTGGGGTCTGATGATCAAGCTAATGGTCTCGGGTACACACGCGCTTATTGATATGTCAAGCTTGTGCAACACACACACAGACACACTTTTCCAGGTTTCTCAAAAAAACTGCCATGGATTTCCGCCACATTAATTTTGTTACGATACAACTGGTGCTGTGTTATTGGCACCATTCAAAACTGTGCTAAATAACCCTAAATAACCCCTATACCCATGTGGAGTTAGGGAAATAGTACTTTGTCCCTTCTTTTGCTTTGGTTTTTCTATTAAAAAATGCCACGCCCTGGAGATTGTCCTGCAGGATTCCATCCCAGAGTTGGCTGCATGATTGCCTGAGTTGTAAAGGGCTTTGGGATTGAAAGCTAATGTCCTAACACAATATACTACTATCATTACCCAATATGAATAACATTAATTTAGCTGCATTAGTCAATTTGTAACAGTCCAAAATTAATGAGCACTTCTGGATTAGGTGATACCTTTTTTTTATTTAGACTAACAATATTTTAGGACAAGTTTGAGAGTCCTTAGAACTCTCAAATGCTTATCTTAAATATCAATAGTTAGTCCAAATAAAAAAAGTATCACTTAATACCTAAGTACTCATATAGGTACCAAGAGAATGCCAAGTAAGCAGAGGCACTATTAGATAGAGCTTCCTGAAATGTGTTATTGATATATAATTGCACGGTGTGTGTTGTCATCAAATCGCAGACTAGAGGCACAACAGTGGAGTCAACTGACAAATTAAAGTGGTTCTTTTACAAAATGTATCCTGGCATTAATACTAGTGGGGGGGGGGGGGGAGTACAGTACCAGATTTATCAATGGAAAAAAACGAATTAAAAGTTTTTTTTCTCATATACAGTTATAATTATAATTTTGGTTGGAACACAGTATCAGCCTTCAAGATTCCAATGGAAATTAATTCATTATAGGCCCCGTATGGCCTTGAGTTGCAGCGCAATCTCTCACCCCCTCCCCCCTAACAAAAAAGAAACAAGTTTTAAAGAAACACAATAGTGCATTTTTTTTCTACACTTCCTTATAACTCATATTATACACATTTAAGTAACAGTAAGCATTGCCAGTGCTTCCCATGGCAGCCATTTTTTACACTTACACTTCCAGGCATAATAGCAGTGGATAGTTGGAAGATGTTGGAGCCTAAGGGGGGGAAGTATCAGAGATATACACCTTTTACCCTTCCTCTGCCAGAGGGGCCAGCAACACATCGCAACGCAGCAAACTGCAGGTTCCTCTGGCTGTGGAAGAGTTATAAGGAGACTTTTTCTCTATAAGCAACAATGAACCTCTAAAGAGCTTTGTTACTGGTCCTATAAAATACCGCTATGTAAAACTTAAACCCTTATCGTAGCTCGGTAAATAAAACACAGCATCTTTATATAAGAAATAGTCCCATGAGTGGACTTTCTATATGGTAAAAATTGCCAGAATAAATAAAAAATATCTTTGTGTGTGCGCTTTAGGGGGAATTGAGCAAAGACTTTTATAGGAGAAGCTTCTTTACTTTAAGCATTTCCCAGTAAATGGGCCTTATTCTATATACCCTGAAGCAGCCTCCCGGACGCTTTGCAAATCCCCACGTCGGCACCGACACACTTTATATTATAAGGGCCCAAGCGTCCCAGAGTCTCAACACTGGATCGCCCACTTCAAAGGACACTTTATTTCCCTCCCGTCTGCATTAAAACAAGGTGGTGTGGGTGGTGTGCTGTGTGGTGTGGTGTGTGGTGTGTGTGTGTGTGTGTGTGTGTGGTGTGTGTGTGTGTGTGTGATATGTATATATTATAGATATATGTATATCTATATATAACATTGCACTACTCCAAGCAGGACAGGGGCATTGACATCTGATGTAGGTATAGCGAGCTTCACTAGATTGCATAACCCCTTGGCTGCAGAAGAGGCCTGCAACATATTACCTCTGGCAGCCAATGTTAACCTCTTAATTTCCTTACAGGTCACTCCGGCACTACTAGGTGCTTTAATGCCAAAACATTGCACACCCCCTATGCAAACATGTACAGCATACCCCAGCCCCCTCCC
This sequence comes from Ascaphus truei, assembly GCA_036426205.1. NCBI lineage: Eukaryota > Metazoa > Chordata > Amphibia > Anura > Ascaphidae > Ascaphus > Ascaphus truei. Next base: position 79,534,737 of record CM071573.1, read on the forward strand.
CACCTCGTCTTACCAGCCTAGGGACTTGCAAACAGCTCCCCATCTCCTCTTCATGGGAGGAGAAGCGAGGAATAAGCATCCAGCAAAAAAAAAAAAAAATCAATATTTGATGAGGATTTGCCAGAGGAACCCAGCTCTGTGCATGCTGCCTCCAAAGGGGGGGCTGTCAGATGAGGCAATTAGGAAAAGCAATTAAAAACAAACATGAAATAAATAATAAGAGGGGAATGTTGCTCACAGCCAGGCGGCTGCATCTCCCTCCAATAAGGGGTCTCTGGAAAGCAGGTTTTATATGTATTATTAAAAGCTTCAAGGTGCTGGGGATGCACTAAAAACATAATATTAAACAGTTTGTGGCGCTGCTAAAAAAAAACAAACAAATGCCACAGCTGCATTGAAAACATGCAGGCAAGAGGGCCGCAGCTGCACAGAAAATACATATACAACGTTTGCAGGAGAAAAGTAATGCAGCTGTCGCATTAAAAAACATATGTAAGCTGCAGCAGCTGCATTTAAAAGAAGTACATTCAGTGCATCAGATGCACGAAACACAAAGGGAAGGCTTGCATCTGATATATAGTTTAATGTGCATTGTAAATAAACATACAAAGCTTTGCACGTGCATTTTATATTACTTTAGACAGGAGTTGCACTTGTATTTAAAATAAAATATTGAAATGGTTTTGGGTGCATTTAAATTAAACATTGCTATACTTATATGTAGAACATTTAACACACACACACCAGTTTTGGCGGGAAGACTCCAGTCCGGGTTTTCCGGGCAGCCCGGTGTCAGCCGGAGAGCTCGGAATAACAAAGGCGAGTTACAGAGCAGCGCCAGGCTGAGGGGGGCGGGGCCGAGTGACGTCAGGGAACAATGCCTGCCTGCCGGAGCGCGCATGCGCAGGCACAAGCTGCATATGTATAGGTAGAGCTAGCTATGTGTGAAGGGTCTATATAATATAAAGACCATATATGGATGGTCTCTATAATATATATTTCATGCATTAATGTACCTAATACATTTATACATAAATTCAAAATGTGTCAAATATATATATACACACACACACACACACACACACACGTACAAATCACCAAAGAGATCAATATAAAAAACCCAGGGACATGGGCCCTGGGAAAGGTCCCCCAGGATAGGTCCCCCTGGGAAAGGTCCCCTGGGAAAGGGAGCCTGGGATAGGTCCCCCCGGGAAAGGTCCCCCTGGGATAGGTCCCCCTGGGATAGGTCCCCCTGGGAAAGGTCCCCTGGGAAAGGTCCCCCAGGATAGGTCCCCCTGGGAAAGGTCCCCCTGGGAAAGGGAGCCTGGGATAGATCCCCCTGGGAAAGGTCCCCTGGGATAGGTCCCACAGGGAAAGGTCCCCTAGGTAGGATAGGTCCCCCTGGGAAAGGGTCCCCCTGGGAAAGATTCCCCAGGATAGGTCCCACTGGGAAAGGTCCCCTGGGAAAGGGTCTCCCTGGGAAAGATTCCCCTGGGAAAGGTCCCCAGGGAAAGGTTCCCCCTAGGAAAGATCCCCCTGGGAACGGGTCCCCCTGGAAAAGGGAGCCTGGGAAAGATCCCCCTGGAAAAGGTTCCCCCTGGAAAAGGCTCCCCTGGGAAAGGTCCCTGGGAAAGATCCCCCTGGGAAAGGGTCTTCCTGGGAAAGGGAGCCTGGGATAGGTCCCCCTGGGATAGGTCCCTCTGGGAAAGGTCCCCTGGGAAAGGTTCCCCCTGGGAAAGATCCCCCTGGGAAAGGGTCCCCCTGGGAAATGTAGCCTGGGAAAGATCCCCCTGGAAAAGGGTCCCACTGGGAAATATCCCCCTGGAAAAGGGAGCCTGAGAAAGATCCCCCTGGGAAAGGGTCCCCCTTGGAAAGGGAGCCTGGGAAAGACCCCCTGGGAAAGGGTCCCCCTGGGAAACATTCCCCTGGGAAAGGGTCCACCAGGGAAAGGGAGCCTGGGAAAGATCCCCAGGGAAAGGGTCCCCATGGGAAAGGGACCTCTGGGAAAGGTCCCACAGGATAGGTCCCCTGGGAAAAGACCCCCAGGGAAAGGGTCCCCCTGGGAAATGGAGCCAGGGAAAGGGACCCCTGGGAAAGATCCCCAGGGAAAGGGTCCCCATGGGAAAGGGACCCTGGGAAAGGTCCCACAGGATAGGTCCCCTGGGAAAAAGACCCCCTGGGAAAGGGTCCCCCTGGGAAATGGAGCCAGGGAAAGGTCCCCCTGGGAAAGGGAGCCTAAGAAAGGGACCCTGGGAAAGGTCC
>CM071573.1:79544867-79676889 GCA_036426205.1 Ascaphus truei
GATCCTATCCGCACCGCAGCCTACATGACCGGGCTCGCGTTCTGTTGACCCCCTGATGTCCCGCTAACGGAATAGAGTGAGCTACCCGTAACAGTTGCTGTCGGTACCCCTGGGGCACTACTAGCTGTCGCTTACCGGTCAATCCCTCCTCTATCCCTGGGTTCCCTTCTTCTCTATACAGGAGTCCCTTATACCATAGGCAGTGCTCAGTGCCTTCCCCTGCCTGAGATTCGGACGCCCGAGGTCTCACGCTGGCCAGGGTAGGGTCTGTCTTCACTGCCTCCCTAAACTGGGCTCCTAATTCTGGCCACCCCCCAGTCATGTCATTGCAGGAAACGTGGCTCTCTGTCGGCCACAGTGATCTGTATCCCAGGGCCTGGGATCAATTCCTCTGGCTGGACCATATCAGGTCGGACCAGGGTCACTGCAGCTCCTGAATCCAGCAAGCCGACTGCTTGCCGGTCACCGACTGTGACCGGGTGAGATGTCTGCTCCGGCCGTCCGTCTGCTGCAGGTCCGCGCTGAGATGTCCTCCGCTCCTGGCTGTAGGCACCGATGAAACCGGGACAGGTGTGGCATGGGACGTCTCGCTGGGAGTTGGTTCCATGACCGGTCTGGAGTCTTTTTGTGGAAGCCACCCGCACGCGGGCTACCGGCTTCGCAGCTGGGGTGCATTGCCCCTGATGGGGTCTGCCGGAACGCAGGGGTTCCGGGCAATCTGGTCTGATGTGACCAGGGCTGTTGCAGTTGTAGCACCGGCACTCGTGCCGGAGCTCCCCCGCCTTCGGTGGACTGCTGCCCGCAGGCGGCCTCTGAGTCCATTGGGGGGTATTGGCAGACTTTTTGACCGGTGCCGCCGCTACCGCCGCCTTGGCTACTGCTTTGGCGGTCATCAGGGCTCGGCTGGCCACATAGTCGTCTGCAAGCTTCGCCGCCTCCTGGTAAGTCTTGGGCTTCTTGTCGTACCCCCAGGCCCTCACCACCGGCGGGCACTGCTGCATGAGCTGCTCCTGAAAGATGAGGTCCAGCAGGCGTTGGTAAGTCCGTGCCTCATAGCCCTCCACCCAGCGTATCCCGTACAAAGCCATGCGGGTCACGTAGGTAACATAGGACTCCTTGGGCTGCCTCTCTTCCTGCCGGAATTTACCCCGGTAGGCTTCAGGGGTAAAACCGTACTGAAACAATAACAGTTCTTTCAGGTGGTCATAGTCATCAGCATACTCATCTGGAAGCGCCATCATCGTCTGCTTAGCCAAGCCGGACAGTAAGGGGTCCAAACGTGCAACCCGATGCTGGGAAAGCACTTTGTACCGCCCACACTGTGTCTCAAAGTTCTTTAGAAAACTGTTGATCTGATCAGTATCTTCCACGAACTTGGTGAGACTGTGCTGATCCAGTTTGAGTTCATCATTGTTGGGTTGGACAGGGGGGCAATAAGCGGGGTCTGTTCACTGCCATAGTGATAAACTGCAGCTGCTCCTCCGGTGTCCCTCTGTCACCCCACGCAGTAATCAGTGCCAACATTTCAGGGGTGAACGGACTGGTAGCTGCAGCAACCAGTACCCCTCCTGTTGCACTGCTCCCGGGAGGTGCACTCGTTCCCTCCCCGAGATTCCGCCACCCCGGCACTGGGTTCCTTCCCTGATCTCCGGGTGGCTGTATAAGGGCAAGCTGAGCCGTATCCTGAGGCTCTGCAAGCCGGGCTTCATAGTCACCGATTGCATCAACCATGTCTGCGACCTCCTGGTTCTCATAGGGCAGTCCATATTCACGGCACTTGTCCTTCAGCTGAGCTCAGGTCCTCATGTTGGATGAGCCTTCAGCCTCGCTCATGGTTCACGGTCGCAGCAGTGAGGTGGTGTTACAACTTGTGTTAACTGTTGCACTACTGTGTGTTCAATATCTTTAGTCCCAGGAACTCGCAATTACTCTCGAGTTCCCACTATATGACAGAGTCCCGCGTAACACTGTAATATAGGTTCAGTTCAATCCCACCGCTGCCACCAGTTAATTATAGAGCTTGTCACGGTAGCTTATGACAAGATATAATGAACACCAAATATCTGGGTTGAACTGAGCAAGGCTTAGATATAATAAAATATATTTATTCCTTAAAAAAGGTGAACACAGCAATATAGTACAATTAACAGGCAAGAAGGTAACACTTACTTAGGGTTGGGGAATGGAGAAGTATCAGCTAGCAATTCTCCAGCAATCCAGTGACATCCCAGGTGGAATCAGAAGAATAACTAAAAACTGTAGGGTTGACACAGTTTATAAACCTGTGTAACCCTATTCTTAACATTGAATACAGACTATTGGTGAACAATTATCTGTATCCAATCCCTAACGTGGAGACACAGATTAACCCATGCCCCCCAGCTAATTAGCCCATGTGTACTGGGACTCTATGGGTAGCCCCATAATTAAATCAGGGGCGATGACCAGTTTACCAAATGAAGTATCTGCATTGTTTGTAGGTGTAGACATAACACTTACAAACCACTCCAGTTTGATGATTCCCCACCCTCAGGTAACAATTAGAGTGGCAGAGTCTGTCGATTAGTACTTGGTCTGTTGATTAGTACTTAGTGTAAACAATCCGGGCAGTTAACTTTTGATGCCAGTGCTTAGGCTCAATCAGCCGGCTGCCCTTCATGACCTATTAGCATAGCAGATGGTCTGCATTTCCAGAGCAGATCCAAAATACCATACATATATACTTTAATATCTACACATATTAATAAGTTCCATTCTGGTGGGCTCAGTGGGTCGAAATTTGCCAGTTCTTAATGCCTACAGTGACTCCACACATTGGCCAAATATCAACTCTCTGCGACCTCCCGAACTGGAGATACAGAAATACACTTTAAAACATTAAAATACAGGATTATAATGAAACATGGGAACAGGGGAACATACATTTTTCATGACATGACAAGGTGTAAACCACATTCCTGGACTGCAGTCCAGTTAACCCCTTGCCTCCCTGGTGAGGTCAGGGGGTGGCCATATGGGGTGCAACCCTTTTAATACCGGGCCAACCCCCCTCTCCCCCTACATGCGTACCCTCTCTGGATTTGGACCCGGCTTCCCTCTGACAACGTGTACCTCTCTGACCCCTGGACTTGGCTATGGACTACGACTTCGCTGTTCTCTCCTTCCCTTGACCCACGGCTTACGGACTCACTACTCGGACCTCTGGCGCCCTGGACTCGGCAAGTACCTAACCATCCTTCTCTCACCAGACCCGGCAACGCACCCTACCACACTCCGGGCACGCCCTCACTGCTGTGGGTGTGTGGTATGCTCCCTTCCCACCTCAGTACTGGGGATTGGTCTGGTCTGCGGTAAGTACAGCGTTACAACCTCACACTGATGAGACCCACAAGGTTGAAACAGTCTGCCTGTGAGTGGGTTTATTGGCTTTGCATCTCATCCCAGGCTATGTTTAAAAGCTGGATGTTTATGGGAGAAGTTGTAGCGCACAACAAAGAGACTGGGTCAAAAATATAAAAATATTCTTTATTTATCCATTAACAGAAAAAAACGAAGGTGTACAAAACCTCCTACAGGTTCCGTGCGGATTGCACTTTATCAAGGAGTATCCTAAACTCCAATGTGCACCTTTTAAACCCCTGACCTCAGGCTCTGTTTCGCGCCACCAACGTAATGACGTCACAGGGCCGCCCCCCCCCCCCCCCCCCCCCGTGCATGCCAGACCGTCATAGGCTACACGGCAGCACTCTGCCAGTTCTCCACTGCCTTCAGTCGCATCAAAACCCTTGATGCGCGCGGAGGCCTCGGCCCCGCAGCCCCACTCGTTCAGCATCCGCCAATCGGAACCTTTGTTTACAATAACAAACACAACTTTATTTCATTTTACAAAAGGTAGAACAACACATATTCAATCCTAACAAAATGACTACAACAATAAAACAACATCTAATTGTAGGTTTAAGAATATCACCGGAGAGAGACTTTTGGTGATGTCACCACGGATGGCTGACTAGGAGAAGAGCTCCCGACACCCTCTGAAGAAAACTACCAGAATAAGCAATTCCCCCCAAGTCAAACCATCAGAATTCACCTCCCACCTCTGTACCCAGCACTGAGGAGATGGTGGCGAAAGCCCAAAAAAAAACCCAGAACTCAGTCACAAAGTTTTTCACCCCGGCACCGCGCCAGGCAGAGCTGAGCCCTGGATCCCAAGATGGTGCCGAAGAGCCGGAGCACGCGGCGCTTAATGAACAGCAGGAGCAGTTTGACTCTGACCCCCTCCCCCGTTCTCAATAAAGAGTTCTTCGACTCCCTGATCCTCAAGATGAGGAGAGGGGTGCAAGAAGACACGGAGAAGGCCCTGCAGAGCATCCGAGCCGACTTAGGAGCCCTCACAGACAGAACGGAAGAACTGGAGGCAAAAATGGAAGGAGCCATTAACTCACAGACCGAGACCCACGACGAGGTCTCCAGATGCGGCGAAGCAATCCGAGACCTTCAAAATGCATTAGAAGACCTCGAGAACCGAGAGAGGAGACAGAACATTCGCCTCAGAAGCATCCCAGAGGCCGTCTCCCACGAGGATCTCCAAACTTACCTCCGCAAGATATTCTTGCAGCTGGTGCCAGGCCTCACTGAACATGAACTCCTCATGGATCGGGCCCACTGGGCCCTGGGCCCAAAACCGACAGACCCCAACCGGCACAGAGACGTGGTGGTGAGACTCCACGCATACTCCACCAAAGAGCGCATCATGGAAGCCGCCAGGGGTCTGCGCAGCATCAAGACAGACAATGCGGACATACAGCTATTCAATGATCTTTCCAGGACCACAGTGAACAGAAGATGAGGGATGAAGCCACTCACCAGCTACCTCCGCGACCAGAGTCAAGTATCGTTGTGGCTTCCCCTTCAAACTGGTGGTGCGCCGCAATGGGCGTCACTATACCATCTCTGCCCCTGAGGACGCGAGGGACTTTCTCAAGGCCCTGGGGATCCCCCCACCACAGAGCGACAATGCCCCCCCCCCTACCGCTGCAGGCTCGGAGCCCTCGGACACTCCCCGAGCGTCTGAAAGACTAGCCAGCCAGAAACTACGCTGATCGAGCTGGCCTCCCCTTCAGAAGATCCTGCCTCTCCAGTCGGAAGAAGACCTGTCGCGCATCCCTAGGTTGCCTACCCGCATCGAACCCCAATAGCCCTCATCCCCATACCTCCATCGCTGACTCCCCGGGAACAGCAACTGAACCCAGCCAGCCTCGCAGCCCCATCATGGAGTCTTCAGCACAAGCCCTGCCACTCATCAAAGATGGCTGCCATGGTCCCCCCGCATCCTCTGACTCCCCAAGATCCGCCCGGCAGCAGAAGAGGATCCCCGACCACCTAGCGGCCCACAGCGACTGTTCCCATCCCGCGGTCCCCCCCCACTCCCCCCCCCCCCTCCCCCCTCCACCCCTCCCCTCCCTCCACCCCCCCCCCCAAGAAGAAGCCCCACTACTCACCCCCTCAGTTCCAGCTTTGCGAAGAAAGCCCCCCCTCCAGTTGGAGGTAGCCACCCCGACGGATGCTTCTAAGCGGTCGGCTCGGGACCCCGGATACCTGGTTCCCGTTTCTGCGGCAAAGGGAACCGGGACTAGCTTCCGCAGTTCTAACGCCTCATCAGAGTCCAGCTCGTACGTGAAGCGCTACGCCTACCAGGGACTACTTTCCCGCGTCCCCTCCATACTGAGCCACGGGGGCCAGGTTGTATAAAAACGTCTTGATTCCCTCACACTTGCACCACCCCCCTAAGTCAAGTTCCATATGCTTCCCCTCCCCATCCCTATCCATACCCCCCCTATCCCCTGCTTCCTATTATGCCCCCCGAAACCCCCTGGTATAACGGTGATGGACACGCCCGAATCGCGTTGAACTTGACTCTGCCATATGTGTCTTTGGCCTTTCCGTTTGGTCGTAGCAGAACCCAGCTCTCCGACCCCCCCCCCTATGCATCGCCCCCCTTATGCATCTCCTCCATGTATTATAATCATGCTTAGCCCCCCGTATATCCTCCCTATCACGGTGCATCCACAATGTCTGATCCGGCGGATCTAATGAAAACAGAGTATCTGAGGATTAGCAGATATGACGCGCAACTCGAATGCACTTTCCATGTATCCCTCAAAAACTGTATATGTCCCCGGCAGTGTTGACCCCCTCCCCCCTTCCCCCCCCCCCTTCCCCTCCCCTCTTCCCCTCCCCCCCCTCCCCCCCCTCCCCCCCTGTAACGGGTGTCCCCCCCGGAACCTCCCCTATGTCAGAATGAGGAACGGTTCGTTTGAGCTATGTAACTATATATAATATCTGTTTGGTGCGGTTTGAGTAGAGCATGGAGTCTGTGGACTCACGGACCTGGCTCTCGACTCAAGTGTGCCTTCCTTGTCCCACGCAAATACTGTATAGGTCCCTGATAATGTCAACCCACCCTCTCAGCCCTCCTGCCCCCCCCTTTTCCCCTCCACCCTCCCCTCTCGCTCCCCTTTCCCCCCCTCCCCCGCCCTCCCGGCTCCCTCCCCCCCATCCCCAGTAATGGGTCCCCCCCAATGCTCCCCTCAGGGTCCCTCCAGGTCTGAGCGAGGAACGGTCTACATGACCAATGTATGTACCCACACTGTCGGTTTTAATATAGCTTGAAAAGAATATAGAACCTGAGGATTAACAGAACAGAACCGCTGATCATTTCAAATGTGACCTAAGTATAACTCCGAAACTCTGTATATACCCCCAAAAAGCTCATAAAGCTACTATTAGAGGGGACCTTATCTCGCTAGCCTCCCATAAGAAGAAAATGAAGCTCAAAGAGCAAAAGGAACTCACCGATAAGATCCTGGCCCTTGAGCCCCATCCAGGAAACTGCTCAGAACTCTAGATAATACAAGAACACAACTTAAACTACTGCAGCTTGACGAGGTAGAGAGGGCGTTGAAATGGACCAACCAAAGGTTCTACGACAGGGGCAACAAGGCAGACAAACTCCTGGCCTCAAAACTTAGAGGCGTAAAGGCCAAAGCCCAGATCACAAAAATCCGTACCAAGAATGGACAATTAACCTATAACGAGAAAGAAATAGCGCAGGAATTCGCTAAATTTTGCGAAGATCTTTACAACCTCCATCCCCCTGGCCAAGAGCAGGATAGTGCAAAAATAGCCGCAGAATACCTGAACCACTGCAATCTCCCATCCCTATCAGCTGAAGAGCTTGAGTTCCTTAACCAAAAAATATCTCAGGAAGAATTGTCCCAAGCCATTAGCTCCCTCAAAATAGCTAAGACACCGGGCCCAGATGGGTTTTCTAACGCATATTATAAAAAGTTCGCAGCATCCCTCTCACCCTATCTTTTTCAAATGTTTAATTCCTTCCTGGAAGGGGAGCCAATCCCAGGTACAATTTCGTCCGCCAACCTTGCCATCATCCATAAGGAGGGAAGGGACCCGCTACAATGCGGTAATTGCAGACCGATCTCCCTACTTAATACAGACCTCAAACTTTTCAGCAAGATCTTAGCAAACAGACTGAATCCGATTCTCCCCAGACTCATTCATATAGACCAAGTGGGCTTTGTGTCAGGAAGACAGGCCTCTGACAACACCCGCAAAATTATTGATATTATAGACCATGTCCACCTCAATAAGACCCAAGCCATGATCCTAAGCCTTGATGCCGAAAAGGCATTTGACCGAATCAAATGGTCCTTTCTCGACCAAACTATGTTTAGATTTGGCTTCTCAGGCCCATTTCTTGAGGGGGTGCGAGCCCTTTGCAATAACTCCACCGCTTACCTAAAACTCCCGGGCGGACACTCAAACCCAATCCCAATCAAAAATGGAACCAGACAGGGATGCCCCCTATCCCCACTACTATTTGCCATCTCGATTGAGCCACTGGCCGCCCGGATCAGAGCGGAACCCAGTATAAAAGGCATTGAATACAAAATTTCCCTTTTCGCCGGTGACGTAATTCTGACCTTGGCTGACCCCCATATCTCCGTCCCCAACCTACAGAGACTATTAGACCAATTCAGCCTGGTGTCCGACTACAAAGTAAATATGGACAAATCCGAAAGCGCTCAACCTCTCCCTACCAATGACAGCGACCATGAGATCTGAGAGGCGGATGAGCCTACATTTCGTGGAGGTGTCCAGAAGCCTATCCAGCGATTCCCCGGTACCGATGGAGGTACATTCCAGTGCCGACGTCCATGTGTTGGGAAGTCGATAAAGACCAAGACCCCTCCTCTACGCAACAGCCGGATGTCAATGTCCTTCCGGTGAAGGATCTGGACCAGTGCCATGATCCAGTGTCACTTGCCGGAGATGATGTACTGCTGATAGCAACCACTGGGGCAGATGAGAAGTCTTCGATCCCCGCTCTGGTGAGTACTGCTATCCCTCTGTTGCTCCGATGTCATTTATTCGTTCAATAAGTGAACGCAGGGCTAGCCTGAAAGTGACCCAAAAAGATGATCCACCTCCGGGGTGTCCGGATATGCCTACCCCTGCTTTTCTGTCCCAGTGCCGGGACTATGTGCAAAGTTCCACACCAAGGCTTAAACCCTTTGCTGCTCAACAGATATTGAGCATAACTTTAGTGTCGAGTCCCAGGGATGTAACTGTCCAGGACTTGGATAAGATCAAGGCCCCTTTGCCCTTGACCAGTACGGCTGTTTTTCGGGACTCTTGCTGTTCTTCTGACCAGGAAATCCCTTCTACCCGAGTGTCTCAGGGTGGGTTACCGCCTGGGGAAGCTGATAGAGCCGCGAGAGAACACTACTCTAAAAGAGGAGCCTGCGGGCCTCTAAGACTCATGTTCCCTCTTCAGACTGGAAGGACTGGTCTTACGGGAATACGATGTTCACTGATGATAATAATATTGCCGATGATAGTAATATTGTTGATGATGTAGATGTATGCAGTGTAAATAGTGGATTTAGTAATTATGTCTATGTCTATGTCTGTCACTTCTGATATTCCTACTTCCACCGACACTACCTCACAGACAGGGTTTGCTGTAGCAAAGTCCGCTGGTTCCCTACCATGGTGGCATTATGGGTTTCAGGGATCTGTACCCTTTATGGGCCGCACGAGGTTCTTACTCGAAACGAGACCATAGTTCATGATTGATGGGCGGAAGGAGTGTTTAGTCCTGACGAGGCTGCACAAGAGATGAGGAGAGTAGAGGCAGACATTGTAGCCGGTCACATACAGCCTACGGGTAATGTTGCTGCAAATTATGTACAGTACCTCCGGTCCAAGAACCATTGTACTGGGTTTTGCCATGTAAAGCTGAAGGTCGGCGGCTTACTAAGATTAGCCGTGCGGAGCGGCATATAGTACAAAAGTACCGGAGCTCTCATGGGTTCGAGTATCCATATGTCCTTGAGCCGTTAATGAGGGAAATTGATGCCAACCGGGAACAATGGTCAGTGGAAGCTGTAAAGGCTCACGTGTTCGAGCACAACTGAAGTACCTTTCACAACATACATGAGAGGATAGCATATCTAGTGCACCTTTAGAAGGTAGGGCGGTCAGTGTACCTGGACAGAGTGGAGTACTTTTGAAAAAGAAAAAGGGTGTTCTCCATCACAGTCACTGATGAGTCAAGAGCGCTAGTGCAAAAGCCTGATCCTGAGCACTATGACTAATGAGAAGGTTCTCCATGTTGGAGGAACCTATGTTAATATTACAGCCATTTTTGTATGTGTTTATGCAAATACCTTTAAGAACCATCAATTAGTTTTGAACCAATCAATGAATAACTTAAGGTATATAACCATAACCATAAGATTAGTACCATCGGCACTCCTGATGAAACCGAGTAAGGTGAAACGCGTAGAGTGACGTTGAGAGAGGATTCACAGCTGACTCGCCGACCGGAACTGCCCAAACCCGCTGACGTCACATCCGGATCTGCTGAAATGCAACCGTGAGACGCACGCCGAGCAGGGGACAAGCAGGGAAGAACCAGACAGCAAAACCGGAGGCGAGATCCAATTGTGTATCTAAATGCCTAACTAACTACTAAAATCATGTGAGTGTATTATCATCCACCTACTATTCTAATACAGTTTTTAAACAGTCTGCACTATGTTTGGTTGTCTGTGCTTAACTATTTAAGGAACCTATACTTACATCACTGCTGAAGCTGGAAAACTTGTCTTTAAAACTGAAGGGGCAACACCTAACGATACCATTACGTGTACAGACCCACTCTCACTTTTGTGAGTATAATAGCCACAGACCGAATGAAGACATATTTCACCTGTAATTAATTGAATTACACTATTATATATTTTTTATTTCCACATGTTTTGCGCTTCCCATCGACCATCACCTCTTCACTTACCTTGGATTGAGAGAGCAATCCTACCTTGGGTTACAGCAGCATCAAAAGTTTGTTTGTATTACCACATTTATTTTTTACTTTGGTTATAAATTGTTAATATTGTGTTAACATATGTCTTAATTAGAAATAGAGAGCCACTATTTGATATATATTTTCTTTGCACTTATATGCAAATACCTAACATGTGCTGTTTTTCACAGAGAACTGTATTCATTGAAATGTATATCATGCATACTGATGTGTTCATGTGAAATGTTGTTTTGTTTTGTTCAGGTTTCATCAGATGATGGTACCCAAAAATTTAGGACCCAAGCACGGTCGTTGGGAATCCACCAGAGGGAGAGTGTAGCGGCGTACTCCCTGGCTACTATTCTATCCAATGGGATGGCAGTAAACCCTGGTACTATCAGGTTGCCAGTAGTTGATATGGGGTTTTCCCCCTCACCTTTGGTACTGCACTTGAGTGACAGCAGAGGGTGGTACATCCTGTTGTAGCTGGGACTTAATCTTAGCCTGGCTGTCCTTAAAGGCAGGACCGCATTAAAGTTAGTGGTTGTTCCTTCCTTCTGTGGAAGGCAGGTCACACAATTGGGAACCTGAGATTGGGGACTTCCCATGTGCTCTTCCCTGCGGGGGAGTGAGTGTGGACCATACCTCTGCCTCCACTAGGGAGGTGGGGAAGAGCTAGGATGGCTGTGGGTGCCCTTGGCCTGTAGTGATGGTCCAGGGACCATCATTCAGTGAATGCTGACAGACTGTATCCGGCAGAAGACTGCTGAGTAACTGTTACTGCAGAGTAGTAATAAACCGTTCCTGTTTTGCAATATACCTCCTGCCTGGTGCGTGACCTTACTGGGGGAGAAGTAATAAGTTCTACCGTGTGAGACCACCTTCAGTTCCTTGGGCCTATGGCAGATGGAGGCGCTGCACTGCTAAGGAGATATGTGGGGTATGAACCCCAGAAGCCTGTTCCTGTGTCCCGACGAACATCGGCGGACGACTCAGCACTCCTGTTGCCAGCAGGTATATGCACCACACACCCTGTAATGGCCCCTATCTGCATTTGGGTGGGGGAAACACCATTATATATATATAGCCTGGGTCCACCCTGGTCCCTGTTCCCCTCCCCCCCCTTACCTACAAAGTGCTGCGGAGGCGCGCGGGTGCACTTGGTGAGTGCCGGGGTGGCGGGCAGACTCACCGGACTGGGAGAATTGTGATGGGGGCTGGAGCAGCGAGTGGGGTCACCGGGAGCTCCACGGCGCACCCGGCTAGCGGGGCAGCCATTTTGAAAGTAGTGCATGTGTAATGGGAGACTCGCGCATGCATGGCACAACCGTAGTTGCGGTGGCCATTACCAGCGCAGCGCACATGTGCAGTAGCAATAGCTAGCGGCAGCCATCTCAGGAATAGGGCTCAGTGGGAACTACAGTTCCCAGCAGCCCCAGGGGCTGCTACAACACATGGCCCACAGTACCAATAAGGCACACGGATTCTCCTGCCACCAAATAGATACAATTGGCGCGATTAGACACCCACGCCAGTCGGAGTTGGAACACGGAAGTGTGAGGGTGTGTGTTAGGGTGTGTGTACGCCCCTGCACTAGGCCAGAGACCCTCCTTATAGGCCCCAGCTAGGCCCCAACTCCCCCATAAGCTTGTGGCTGCTACAGGGACATGCCCAATAGATAGGGACACTGCCCCTGTAGTCGCAAAATGTCAGGGACACAGCAAGACGCCTCGCAGTATCTGCGGCTTGTGGTCTGGGACCGGACCACCAACGAATTAGAGACTTTCTTCATGGTGGGACACTTCAGCTGGAGTCCACCCCACGCAGAGGCTTCGCTGACGATCAGCGGATCCCTGCTTGCTCTTCGGCCGTACCCGGGTGCTGGAGCACCTGGGCAGGTAACTCAACAAGTGCACCAACAACAACAACACTCTTACTGTGGGCAGCACCGTCACACACACATTGGGTGGGTTGGCTCCTGTGGTTAGTTGCCCAGGGCACCTCAGTGCTTTGGGGGAAACCCCACCAGGTTGTGGACAAGGCGGTTGGGGGAACTGTGGGGTTACGGCTGTGCGAAGCATACTTTGTACATGAGGGCCCCAGTCATGCGGCGGGTTCCGTTCTAAGGACCCGCCGCAAAGCCAAAATCGCCGGAAAGTGGTGCCGGCGATTTTCGTTATGTGCACATGCGCAGATCGGCAATGCGCCATTCTACGCATGTGCAACATCGGCAAAAGCCCCATTCTGCGCATGCGCGACCCCGGACCGGCCCATTCGGCGCATGCCCAACCCCGGACCGGCCCGTTCTCCGTACATGGCAGACATGGCGGCCCCCTTTCTCGGTACTGCCGTATCGCCGAAAAGCGGGGCGCCGAGAAGCGGGGCCTTGCTGTATATGGTATTCAGTTATATATATGTTCTTAGCTGTGTTCAGTAAACCTGTGATATATATATATACACAAGTCTGTGTGTATTGTATTAGGTCCTGTGCAAGGGGTATCTAGCAGTGCTAGGATCCTTCACAGGTGGAGGCGCCGTCACCGGACGAACCAGGTCCACCCCAGGCTCCCTGCAGCGGAGGATCGGAAAAAGGAGAAAGCGGGGAAAAAAGGGACATGCAAAAAAATGACATTTATTGACATTTCAGTCCCCACTGGGACCTTCCTTAAGAGCTCGAGTCTGCAGTGGGGACCGAAACGTTGCGTCAAAAAAAAGTCACTTTTTTGCATATTTATTTATTTATAAAATATTTTACCAGGAAGAATACATTGAGAGTCACCTCTCGTTTTCAAGTATGTCCTGGGCACAGAGTTAAGACAAATAATACATGGTTACAAATACAGTTACATAAATGAACAGGGTATACATTATATAGGAGTTCCTGTCCCTTTTTTCCTATTTCTGTATTTTTTTGGACAGTATGCACCCTCCCTTTACCTTTGTAACCCTGTTTCCCCCCCCCCCCCCAGTCTCTACGGGAGTGTGAGGGGTGCATGGGGGTTGGTTACATGCGGTGTGGTGCGTACCTGTGAGGAACAGGAGGGCCTGAGCTTCCCGCGATGTTGTGGGGGAGCCAGGACCGGGCTTCTGGGGTCGTAGCCTCCATATTATCTTAGTGGTGCAGCGCCTCCATCTTCTATACTCCCAGGGTAATGGGATAGGACCGGTATAGAGGAACCCCTCGGGTCCCAGGGTTATACTCTCCAAATCACACACAGTCTTTACGGGTGCAGAACAGTCTCTTTATTTGACAGGGCAACGATATCCCAACGATAAGGCGTCCAGCAGCCACAATACAATCGCCAGTGCCAGGTACAACCTGCTTAACTCCCACGACCTCCTCCTCTCCTTCCCTCCAAGTCACTCTGCCGACAGGATGGTCTGAGCTAGGGCTGCAATACCCCGTGGCCCACCCCCGAGGTTAGCCTCGAGATGGGTCTTGAATTCTCTTCCCATCACCCCTGGCAGCGGGGTGAGGGCATTGGTCCACCAGTCTATGTTTCTATCAGCTCTACTTATAGACGCTGATCGGTTGGATTCCTCTCGCTCTCAACCGGCATGCTGTGCCGGGGAGCCCGTAGCCTCCCGATACTCCTCGGACCGTTCCGCAGGACTCGTGGCTTACGGCCTAATACTCAGCAGCTCTAGACTCTTGGTCTCACTGCTCACTCGAACTCTTCTTACGCTACTATCTCTATGGAAGAACCATCAATCAGAGAGGAACATGGCACACAGCAAGGACGAAGAACCACTCTACTCGCCGGAGTGGGCTGCTAAATATAGAGCTAGCTCCTCCCCTCCTGGTGTCAGCAGAACCTCCCTCTTGCTCACGCCTGCAGCAGAGTCCAGGCCGGCATCTACCATTCAGGTTAGAGCTATGGAGGGGGAAAACCCATAATGATTACTGGCGCCTGATCTTAACAGGACTTACCACAGTAGAAGGAAGATAGGTATAGCCTGAGCTGTTTACAGGGGGCTATACCTTTATTTGTTATTTTGTTTTCTGCGTGCCCTGTTTCTGATTTTATATACACACACACACGCACACACACACACACGCGCACACGCACCCAGAGAATGTTATGTATGTGTTTTACACAGGCTCATATAGACTTATATTCCTTCACATCAGAAGTCCCTCCGGCGCTGTAGGTGTTAACAAGCACAAAGTGCTTAATGCAAATAATATCCTGTAGTGTCTGTTTGTGGGGTTATGTCTGGTGGAAATGTACACAAACCGCACAGAAAGGTCCACAAGGAAAAGTTATTTTTAAAGCCCAGTGTTTTCACATTGTCTTTTAACCCCGTCTGGGCCGGTGCTCTCTCGCAGGAATGCTGTGTGGCCGCATGGTTGGGGATTTGTTAACCGTGGGTGGAGGTGCAGCATCCCATACAGCGTCGGCAACTATGTCTTCTGCAAACCGCCTTCCGTTTTTGCCGATGCATTCTGTTCGCAAATATGATGGTGTCATCCTCCGGATAGTCCACATGTTGACAAAATATTGCTCTGAAAACAATATTGACAAGGATTATTTATTATTATTATTATTATTATTACTACATTCCAGCTCGGGCCCGGCTCACTGCAGCATTAAACTCACTGCTGCACCCGTTCCTCCTTCAGTACAGAACTGCTTCCAACGGCAGTGTGTATTGTATAATCCCTGGTATTTCTGCTGGTTACCCTGCATGTAGAAAGCCTTCTGCAGCATGTGTCAGTATCGCCTCAAGCGCAAAAAAGGGTAAATATCGTGAAACGACTGTGTGATGGAATGCCACGTGCAGCCAGTAACTAGCTGGTCTCTGGCACTCGAGGGGTTATAAACATCTTAACCACTAGACCACGCTCACTTCTCTGTTGGTTCTAATCAGAAATATCTATTATTACTAAAGTGTCAGAGCACTGATATAAAAAAAATTAATATAATATCCAGTGCATTGTTCTGCCAATACAGCATTTATAAATGCAGTCCAATCCTATCCAGCAGCAAAAGGGTTAATGTTACGGAGCGCAATGTCTCATGTCCCCCCTGATACAGGTCTTTATCTTTTCATCTCCATCACCTATTGGCTTTGCAGATTCCTGCTACTCCTATCAGTGCATATGATAGTTTCTTGCTTTGTCTGTGTTCTCTGCTTCCTGAACAGGAATATACACTCCCACATTAAACAGATTCTCATATTCCTGCCCCAGGAGAGTAGAATCGTCTGCATAAAAGCAGTGTTGTAATTTACATAGTTAAGTGCAGATTGTAAAACGCGTCTGGGTTAGACGATCCTGCTCATCTGACTGCCCTCCATTTCTTTGCCTGAAGTAAATATTTACAGGCGCAATCCGTCCAGGTTTCCTATTCGTTTCTCTGGGAAAATCATATATCCATTTCACCCATTTGCTCCCTAATGAGCCAATGATGCTATAAAGCGGGGGGTCTCCAAATCCAGTCCAGGGGGGCCGCCATCAGGCCAGATATTAGGGATATCCATGCTTCAGCACAGGTGGCTCAATCAGTGGCTCCTGTGCTGCAGCAGGAATATCCTGCTGGTGGCCCTGGAGGGCTGGAGTAGGTCGCCCCTGCTACTGTATAAAGGTGTGCAAAATACAGCTAATGTAAAGAACGGGGAACTGCACCTTTCATAGCTACAATGTATTCTCATGTTGTGGTCTCATGAAGACTCCACATGGGCCGCACCACCGGAGTTACCCCACGATGTTCTCGTGCGTCCTGTTTCCATCGCTCTGTTTGTTACACTCACTGTATTTCTTTGGTTCTTCTTGTGCCTGAAACGGTAGGATGCAGATACCTCTAGGGCTTGCATGGTGTCACTTTAATGCCATCCAGTAGATGTCGCCACCTGCAAAACTATGACAACAAATGGGTCCCATATATATATCCATAAATATATATTTATGTAGCACATGCTCCCCCCCTCTCTGGAAGATGTGCTGGCGTACCAGGAGAGCTGAGTGGTCTGCATTGTAGTGGGGACCAGGACAGGCTTTTGATGAGTTCAGACTTTTCCCAGTGTGTCAGCGCCTCCATCTTCAGTGGGCTCCAGGATTCCCAGAGACAGACCCCACTAAAGCACGCTTCTTGTACACAGCTGCCCAATAGACTGTAGACTCAGGCAGAGGTATATAAAAGCAAAGGGGCTTTATTGGCAGTCACTGGATGGTGCTGGGCTCTCAGGTAGTATTGAGGCGCCTTTAATCTCTTGCCTCCTCACCCCAGACGGTGGGAGCAGAGCACACCTCCTCTCCCTAGGAGGGGTGGAAGAGAACTCCTCCAATTTGGCACTTCCTCTCTGAGACTGCAGAAGGGGAGGGCTCAAGGTCTGTAACATGATTGGCTATACACAGACCCTGAGTCACCACCACTTCTGTCACTCAGAGAGTAGCATGAGGGGGGTCAAATGCCCACAGGATTGCCTGCCACAGCCTTTAGCTACAAAGGACTTACGTGACAGGGGGTAGAGAGGCAGTCTGGACCAGTCATGCTACATATATATATATATGTAGCCCCCTTTCCCCGTGTCTAAGGGAACTACGAGTGCTGAGCACCTGTTTAGCATAGAGGAGGCCTAATTCTCCTGGGGTGATCGCGTTCTCTCTGGTGACAGCTCCTGCAGCTGGGAGAGATCCTAGCGCAGCAGGATAACTCCTCACAGGACCCAATACAGTCAGAGCATAAGTATACACATGCTGGTATAACTAACTTATCTTTACTGACACACATACACTTAATACACAATAACAATACAGGCCCCACTATGCAATGTCCACACTAAAACACCATCCCGGTGGAATCCCCAAAGTACTGAGATGCCCTGGGCACCTAACCACCCCGGTGTCCAAAGAGCCAGGCCCACCCAAAGAGTGTGTGGAGTAGCGCTACCCACTGTGTGTGGCCGTTGGTGCACGTTGGCTATCTTCCTGGTCTTAGACCACATGAGGCTGACTTTTGGTCACCGAACCGCAACGTGGTCCTACGACGCGGTCTACCGGATTCTCTCCTGTCCGTTGGCGTCCGCCTCTTGAGGGAGCTCCAGATGGAGTGTGTCCCTTAATGTCTCTTAACGCTATACCTGGGGTCTGGTCCCAGACCGCAGGCCGCGCACACCGCGTGGCGTCCGTCACTGGTGTGCTAACACTCTCTCACCTAAGTGCTGCAGCAGCCACAAACTGAAATGAGTCAGGGCCTAGCTGGGATCTATGGGGGATATCTGGCCTAATTCAGGGGCCACTGGCACCCTGAACACATCCTCACCCCTTGCTGTCCCTGCTCCGACTGAGCGCACGGTCCTAAGCGCGCCAAATGTATCCTTCTCCGTTATTGCTGTTGAGCGTCACATGGGGAGCAGCACTTGGGGCTGCTGGGACTCGTAGTCCCGTGCGGATCCGCCTGTAATGGCTGCCGCACTCTGCTTGTACTGCGCATGCGCACCCTTCCAATGGCTCATGCGCGATATCTAAAATGGCCACCGCCTGTGCCGCCGGCCCATCGCGGAGCTCCGGCATCTCTGCAGTAGCCTCCCCTCCTCCCGCACCCGCATCAGAGGTAAGAGGGGACCCGGCTACATATATATATGTAGCCAAGTGCCCCTGGCTATAGCCTTCTACTGGCCTCAACACTATAAGTCCTGGTAAGAACAGGCAGTGTTGGGGTGAAACTCCTGCACAGGACCTAGCCTGCAGTTGCAGCCTGGATGGGTGCTATGTTTCCTTATCCAGGGGCAGGTCTAAACCGACAGTTGGAGTGTCATACCTGGGGAGGGTACTGACTGGGTCACATCTTCCATGGGTTACACCTGACCTTATAGCACTCTACCAGCTTAGGGATGCCTTGTGGAAAAGCTACAAAGTAACTGGCACTACCAAGGATCTCAATCACTACGGATGCCTGCGGAACATGTGCACAAGGCACACAAGGCACGCAAAAGCACAATATTACTCTGACAATGTCCACCAGAATACATCAAACCTAGCTAACTTCTGGAAGGTTATCAACAATATATTCCAGCCTCCTAACCATCAACAACCAAGTAATATCTCTAAGGGGGACAAACCCCACTGACATTGCAAATGCATTCAATGATTACTTTGTGGGGTGTGCCACTAACTTATTAGCGAAACGCAGCACAAACCCCAAACCTGAATCTCATCCTGGGAGTACCCTATAGCCCCACCCCCTCCCAACACTGCTCACAATTTTCAATTTGGCCCAGTATCCGAAGAGGAGATTACACAAGCGCTCCTCAAACTAAAACTAATCAGCCAATGTGGACCTGACTTACTACAATCTAGGTTCCTAAGACTTGGTGCCCCAGCCATTGCCAAACCAATTGCGTCCATAGTCAACTCTATCCTGTCTGCAGGCCATATCCCTAAGACCTGGAAAACTGCCAGACTTGTCCCAATCTTCCAAAGTGGGGACAAAAACACTGTCTCACAAACTACAGGCCAATCTCACTTCTCCCAATTCTATCCAAAGTCATGGAAAAATGTGTCCACTCCCAATTAAGCGATTTCTACACCAAGACAAATTCCCTAGCCAATTCCAGTCTGGGTTTCGTCCCAAACACTCCACCGTAACTACCCTGCTAAAAGTTTGCAATGAAATCCAGTGTGGAATGGAACGGGGTCAACTCACTGGTGCAGTATTCCTATATTTTGCAAAGGCTTTTGATACAGTTGATCATGCTATCCTGCTTAACAAACTCCAGAGCTCTGGAATAGGGAAGCATGCTTTAAACTGGTTTCAGTCCTACCTATCAGGAAGATCCCAACATGTGTCCATCTCAGGCTCTAACTCCAACCCCCTGGATATCACCTGTGGTGTCCCGCAAGGCTCTGTTCTGGGGCCCCTACTCTTCTCAGTGTTCATTAATGATCTTCCCACAGCTTGTAAGGAAGCCTCAATACACATGTACTGCTGCGGACCAAGTTTATATCCGAGCATTTGCCCGTTCTTGGCCGCGCCCGTATCCTGGCGCGCGCCGAAGCAGCGGAAGAGCGCCCTCCGATCGGGGCGCTCTCCCTCCCGCTGCCGGGTCCGCCGGGTCCCCCGGAACCCCCTGCCGCCGTCCCGCGATCGCGGGACACCAGGGCTCCCTCGGGGAGCCCTGGACGCACGTGCAGGGGGTGCAGGCTCCCGAAGACGCGTGACCGCGCGTCTATGACGTGCGGCACGCCGAGGGGCGGCCACTAGCAAGCCGGGAAATCTCCCGGCTTGCGGTACCGGCCACACTTTAATAAAGTGTGTCGGTAGTGTATGCAGATGACACAATCCTGTATGCACACAGCCATAGCCTCTCTGACCTTCAACACATACTTCAGTCTGACTTTTTGAGACTCGAAAACTGGATTTCCCAAAACAAAACTGTTTTCAAACACTGACAAGACTGTAACAATGGTATTTGGGACCAAGACTAAATTTTTAAAGCTTCCAGCGACTGAGCTCCTGATTAGAACCAACACTAACACCACCCTAACCCCTGTCACTAGTTTTAAATACCTGGGCCTATGGTTTGACTCCCACTTAACATTCGGAATGCACATTGATACCCTGACAACCAAGACCTATGCCAAACTAGGGGTACTTTACAGGAACAAATCCTACCTAAGTCTCCTGGTTAGAAAGCGTATCGCACAACAGATGCTAATGCCAATTATTGACTATGGAGACATAGTATATGGCACAGCACCTCAAACTCACCTTAGCAAACTTGACACCCTCTACAATTCAATTTGTCGTTTTGTTCTCCAATGAAACTATAACACACATCACTGCGAAATGCTCAAAGAACTAGATTGGTCATCACTAGAGTCTACGCGCAAAGTTCACCTTTCCTGTCTTGCCTTTAAATTCTTTATGGGCAAGCTACCCAGCTATCTGAACAAGCTCCTCATCCCTACCACATGAAGCACTTATCACCTGAGATCAGACTCCAAAAGACTGTTCATGGTCCCAAGGCTCAACAAAGTATCCGGCCGTTCCTCCTTCTATTACTGTGCACCCCAAAACTGGAACAACCTACCAGAGACTCTCACATCCACCACCAGTTTAAGTTCTTTCAAATCTAAGGCTGTCTCACATTTTAATCTGGTCCGTAACTGTTTCATTCGCCTATAATATATATATATTTTTAACTGTGCATGCAATGTCTTGTATATAATGTATACCCTGTTCATTTATGTAACTGTATTTGTAACCGTGTATTGTTTGTCTTAACTCTGTGCCCAGGACATACTTGAAAACAAGAGGTAACTCTCAATGTATTACTTCCTGGTAAAATATTTTATAAATAAATAAAATAAATAAATGTATATGGTGTGATGCTTGCAGGTACCTGGATCTGCCCTGTTATGGGGCAGGGTTACAAGCCCTTCCCCCGGGTATAAAAGCTGACATACATTCCACCAAATTAAGGTTGGTTGTATATGGTTTGGAGTGATACCATTTTCCCTGCAAGAGTGTAAAGGGGATTTGGAGGAGCTCTTGGGGCCTCAAGCCCCTGGGGTCTGCTCCAGGGACGGAGATGTGCCATGGTGCTATTCAATAAACCTGCCGTTGGACCAGCTATGCTGTGTGGTTATTGGGAAGGATTAATGCCTCTGGGGACCATCCTGCATTCAGTAGGATCCTCATGGGATGGAGGTGCTGCACTGTGAGAGATGGAGAAAGCCTGCCCTGTTGCTGCTCCCAAACACCAACCGCGGAGCAACTCAGACCTCCTGAACTAAGCAGGTGAGCGACAGCACCGGGGAAACACCCATGTAGCGGCCAGATATTCCGTGGCAGGGGGGAACAGGTGCTACATTTGTACATGTGAATCCTTATGTATTCACTGGTAACAAGATTGCTAACGAGAGGCCGTAGAGTCATGTATGGGAAAGGGATTATACAAAAGGTATGTATGCTACAGTATAAAGGCTCCTGCTGTATATATCTCACTGAGCTATAAGGCCCCTGCTGTATATATCTCACTGGGCTATAAGGTCGCTGTTGTATATACAGTATCTCACTGGGCTATAAGGCCCCTGCTGTATATATCTCACTGGGCTATAAGGCCCCTGCTGTATATATCTCACTGGGCTATAAGATCGCTGTTGTATATACAGTATCTCACTGGGCTATAAGGCCCCTGCTGTATATATCTCACTGGGCTATAAGGCCCCTGTTGTATATATCTCACTGGGCTATAAGGTCGCTGTTGTATATACAGTATCTCACTGGGCTATAAGGCCCCTGTTGTATATATCTCACTGGGCTATAAAGGCCCCTGCTGTATATATCTCACTGGGCTATAAGGCCCCTGTTGTATATATCAGCACCGGGGAAACACCCATGTAGTGGCCAGATCCAGATCTTCCGTGGCAGGGGGGAAACAGGTGCTATATATATATATATATGTCATTTCCCAGAATCCCTTGCTGCAGTGGAAGTGCTGTGTGCTGGGTGATATTAGTGAAAGGCGGGGTTGCAGAGCTGTCTAAGACATGCAAATGAGCATACAGGAATATTTCCATTTGCTATATGCTTTGCTGTGGAGGGCTTTTGTCACTTTTTTTACCCACCATAACTTAACTAAGTATGGTAAAACCTACCCCTGCTTCATTTTGCATAGCCAATATAACCAACCCCACACTGAGGAGACCCATTAAGGTGATTGCTCTGCATTTTGGCTAAGATCAAGAATTTGCCTCTCGGCTATATGGCTATGACCAATGCAGTACCTATCCTACCTGTGGCTTAAGTAGGATGGTCTGTGGCACGCATTGGTCCTCTGGCTTGTCGAGGGGTAGGATAGCCCCAGGTCCTCATCTCTCCTGTGCCTTTTGGCTATGGAGAGATGGTAATCTTACAACCTGCCTATTAGGGCTGGGGTGCTCAGGCACCACCCACGGGCTAGTCACCATCCCTCAATAGAGGGTAACGACCAGACGTGAACTCCCTTGCGGGCCGGTTGGCCAGAGGGAGGAAGAGACGGATGTCCTGAATCCTAACGGAGGAAGGCATCAACGTCCCAGAGGACATAGGTCTTTGGGCTGAAATCCTCGGGGAAACGAATAGAGGACTGATCCAACTTTGGGAGGACAGTCCAAGGGCATACACCCTCGCCACTGAAGTGGCTTGGGCCCCTGATTGAGAGAGGGGGGAAAAAAAAGGCGGTCTGTGGGTGGGTTTACTGGCTATGCATCTTAACCCTGGCTATGCTCAAAGCTGTGAAATGCAGCAAGCTTAAGCTTATAGGGGACCATGTTAAATGGTTTTGAAGCAAAAGGTGGCACTGTGTACTCATTTGCATGTCATTTCACAGAATCCCTTGCTGCAGTGGAAGTGCTGTGTGCTGGGTGATAATGGTGAAAGGCAGGGTTGCAGACCTGTCTAAGACATGCAAATGAGCATACAGTAATATTTCCATTTGCTTTATATATATATATATATATAGCAGTGTTTCCCCCACACTCTGTGAGATGTACTGCTGGCTACAAGGGTGGTTGGTGTGCATACCTGTGAGGGTCAGGAAAGCTGAGCTGATCTGCGATGATAAGGAGATCAGGACAGGCTTTTGGTGTCATCTGAGTTCTTCATCTGTGGTTCAGTGTCTCCAGCTTCGGTGGGATCCATGTAGAATGGAGGCAGTCCCCCTGAAGCACATCTCTCATACACCGTGCTACTGACTCAGATCCAGGCAGGTGTCAAAGTTAACAAAGGGTCTTTATTCTTAGCAGTCACTGCATGATGGTCTTACAGCGGTGCAGGGTCTCAGAGGATCCAGGCCTCTGGATGATGCATGCTCTCTGAGTCTGGAGTCTTTGGTCTTACAGACCCGTCAGCCTTGCGGCCAGACTGGCCTCTCACACTCCCAGGAGGGGAGATGAGGAGACTCTTGTCCATTCCTTACAAAGGGTGAACATAGAACACACAAAAATACAGTTATCGCTCAGTACCAAAAACAAACAATCAAGTATAAGGCTCTAGGTGCGTAGGGAGGAGATAAAGCAAAAACACAAATGGCGAACAGCAAAGGGTGAACATAGACTGATCTAAATTTGGCTCTTCCCTCCTGAGGAACCAGAAGGGGTGGGCTCAAGGTCTGTTCCTATACCAGATAGGCTAACACAGGCCATGAATCACCACCATACCTTGTCACTCAGAAGGGAGCATGAGGGGGGTCAAAAGCCCACAGGATTGGCCTATCACAGCCTAGACTGCTTAGGGCTTATGTGATAAGGGGGGAAGAGATAGGCAGAATGAACTTACTATGTTACACACACACACACACACACACACACACATTATATATATATATATATATATATATACATACACACACACACACACACACACACACACATTTATACAGTATATATATATATATCCTCCAACTGGTACGGGATAATATTCAGTAATACCTAATGGATAACAAAATACTTAGTAATAGTCAGCATGGATTTATGAAGGATAGATCATGCCAAACTAACCTTAGTAGTATCTTTGAGGAGGTAAGTAGTGATTTAGACCAGGGTAATGCAGTTGATGTGGTCTACAAAGATTTTGCAAAGGCTTTTGATATGGCTCCACGCAAGAGTTGGCGACAAAATAAAGCAAATTGGACACTGTAAAAATATTTGCACCTTGATTGAAAACTGGTTGAAGGACAGACAACAGAGGGTTGGAACTTTTTCAGGTTGGGCTAAAGTTGTGAGTGGAGTACCTCAGGGATCGTTACTGGGACCCCTGCTTTTTAACTTTTTTATTAATGACCATGAGGTCGGCATAGAGATCAAAGTCTCCATCTTTGCTGATGACACTAAATTGTGTAAGGTAGTAGAATCAGAGCAGGATGTAATTTCTCTCCAGAAGGACTTGGATAGACTGGAAACGTGGGCAGGTAAATGGCAGATGAGGTTTAATACAGATAAATGTAAGGTTATGCATTTGGGAAGCAAGAATAAACCGGCGACTTACAAATTAAATGGGGATAAATTAGGAGAATTCTTGATCGAAAAGTATTTAGGAATGCTTGTAGCAGGCTTAGCAATAGTGCCCAATGTCATGCAGTAGCTGCGAAGGCAAATAAGATCTTATCTTTCATTAAACGGGGAATGAATGGAAGGGAAGTAAACATAATTATGCCACTCTTTAAAACATTAGTTGAATATGGAGTAGAGTTTTGGACGCCACTCCATATAAATACATTATGAAACTAGAAAAAGTGCAGAGAAATGTCACAAAATGAATAAAGGGGATGGAAAATCTGATTTACGAGGAGAGGATAGCTAAATTAGATTTGCTTACATTTGTAAAGAGGTGTGTAAGAGAGGATATGCTAACTATATACAAATATATTCAGGGACAATTCAAGGGCAGTACAAATGACTCGGGCCATCCCTTAAGGTTGGAGGAAAGGAGATTTCACTAGCAACAAAGGAAAGGGTCCTTACAGTAAGGGCAGTTACAATGTGGGATTCATTACCCATGTAGACTGTGATGGCAGATACAATAGATATCTTCAAAAAAAGGTTGGAACATGGGAAGGATGTTCATCCATTATTGGAGTCAGGAAGGAATTTATTTTTCCCCTTTTGAGACATCATTAGATGATATTTCACTGGGTTTTTTGTTTGCCTTTCCTCTGGATCAATATACTATAAATACAAATATAGGATAAAGTATCTCTCGTCTAAATATAGCATATGTTGAACTTGATTGACGCATGTCTTTTTTTCAACCTCATCTATTACTGTATGTAACTATGTAACTACGTACAGTAACTGTACCAAGCAGGTACACGCCATGTGTTGTGGTCATTGTGACGGTAAAGGGGTACCCAGGCCAGTAAATAAAGGTTTTTGGCCCTACTGGGTGCCCCTGAGCCATATTGGGGAATTGTGATTGTCAGCTCTGCAACCCAACCATGGCAGAAACACTGTGTCTTGTGATAAAACTGTATATGTATGTCTTATTATTCCAGGAGTGTTAAGCAGTGGACATTTCCCTGCTTCAGCACAGACCAGAATAGTAAGATCGGGCAGGGGAATGAATTACATTCAAGTCCCCCGGTATATGTCCGCGAACCCCAGAACCAGGGGGGGGGGGGGTCAGAGTAAAATCATTTTTAAGATTATGTGTATAACTGTGGCAGTGTTTTCGTGTAAGCGTGTGACAGGAAAAATGGTTTAAAACCTAGCAGCATAGCAGGCGGCTTTTTGCTAACTTTCGCTAGGAAGCTCCTAACGCCATGAAATTTGCTGTGAGCACTGTTCGGGTAAAATCAGGAACTATCATGTCGTGCAATTTTTATAGAGTTATATAAAAAATGGATGAATTAAAGTCCCCCTATTTTAATTGTACCAACATGTTAGGCATATGGGAATTTTCATCTAACACGCCAGAGACAGAGTGGCTACTCCAAGCTTCAAAGGCAGTCCAGGATATGGGAGCGTTAAACCTTTTGTAGGCAACAGATTCAAAGGCGATCCAGGATATGGAGGTGTTAAACCTTTTGTTAGCAAGGAAGAGAATTTCAAAGCCACCCTGGCAAATGGCTGCTCTGTGTATATAAACTATAAAGCGTATAAATCGACTTGGGGGTAAGTGAAATAAATATGTGTGATATATATGGGTGACTTGCGGGCTTCTATATGCTCGGATAGCCTGCTGTTGATCAGGGGTTAATGGGGTAATGCAATTTGCTCGCAAAGTCTAATGTGCAATCGTTCCCTCAGGGAGTGCTGCCAGAAACGGTAGATTTATACGCTTTATAGTTTATATACACATTTGATCTTAACATTTATCTCCAACAGCATTGTCGTATTGCACACAAACTGTTAAACAACCACACAATTTAAATTTTTTAATTTTTAATTTTTTTTTAACTCTCCATTGTTCTGTTTGCCTACTCAAAACACTAATTCCGTTGTGTTTTCCATTGTTTTATCTCAATTTCTGAGCAAAATCCCGTGCGCTGACCAACCCTCCATTTCCACTGCTCCTGCAAGAAGATTCCGGGCTTTATCTTCTCTACTGGTCCAGCTGCAGAAAACAACAAGGGCAAGTATACACTACCCTTTCTTTTGGTTATACATCACCTTACAGGCATTATCACAAGCTTGATTAAATAGGGAGCGCCCCAGCCTTTTTTCTTTTTCTTTTTGTCAAATGGCTGCTCTGCCCAGACTGAGCGGCACCAGGTAGAGGGGACGGGCCTCATATGCTAAGTGGCCAAGGTGCAAAGTTGGCACATGCCCAGAGCAGACTGAGAAGCCCCTCTGCCAGGTTTGCAAAGTAGTGTCAACTCCGTGATAGGGGGAAGGAATTATTCCCACAGAGTAGATTGGCTATATGGGTTAAGTATAGGTCTGTTTAGTGCATAGGAAACCCTGCAGCCCATGGGGAAGCAGTTCCATCATGTAACAAGATTCACCATGCAGTGAAAGATCCATCCTGTAACCAGACTTAACAGCGTAACTAGTAAGTGTATTTTTCGTTATAACTGTAAATCAAGCTGTGTATGTTCATTCTGTAAATAAATTACAATTTATTTTATCTCTTGCTTTGCTCAATCAAAGGATCAGGGTATTTTGGTGTTAAAAGCATTGATCTCCCGTGACAGTCATGTACACACCTGTTTTGGTGTGTGGTAACCGTGTTAGGGGACTTCCATTGGGATTACATTACCCCCATCCAGCACGAGTAGAGAAAGACAGTGGTGCCTATTTGTATGTGCAAGATGTTGTGAGCGCTGCATAGAATGTCAGTGTGTATGAGTTTAGGAAGGCAGGCGGGGTACATGTTCTGTAAGTACACATTTTTAATGCTGCCCTCAACCACTTTTAACTGCTGACCTCTAATACAAAAACCTGATCCTCTTTAATCCAACTGCACAAACTCACTAACGGTTTAGGACATTTTGTTGCAGCCTTTTGCCGCTACCAAGTTGCTACCGGCATTTAGCCATCACTCACCGTGCCGTAGGAAAAATCTCTCCGTCAGCTGTTCCGCCACTAA
Organism: Ascaphus truei; assembly: GCA_036426205.1. Taxonomy (NCBI): domain Eukaryota; kingdom Metazoa; phylum Chordata; class Amphibia; order Anura; family Ascaphidae; genus Ascaphus; species Ascaphus truei. The sequence goes on from CM071573.1 coordinate 79,572,273, forward strand.
GGTAAGCCCCTAACCTTACCCTAAAACCCCGTACCCTAAAACCCCGTACCCTAAAACCCCGTACCCTAAAACCCCTTACTCCAAACCTTTACCCTAAGCCCCCTTACTCTAAAACTCCTTACCCTAAGCCCCCTTACCCTAAAACTCCTTACACTAATTCCCTACCCTAAAAACCTAACCCCTTACCTTAAAAACCCTATCCTTAACCCCCTACCCTAACCATTAAAACCCCTTAAGTTAACTTACCTTATTGGCGAAACGACCAACACTAGAGTGTCCAGCAGCGGGAGCGGTGAAGGGTCGGTGGCCAAATCACCAGCGCCAACAAGAACAAGACATAAGGAAACAAGTCCCAAATACCCCAGTATGGAGTCAAACAGTGTCTTTGTGTTGGAAGGTGCTTGTGTCGTTGTGTGGGAAGGTGCTTGTGTCTTTGTGGGGGAAAGTGCTTGTGTCTTTGTGTGGGAAGGTGCTTGTGTCGTTGTGTGGGAAGGTGCTTGTGTCTTTGTGTGGGAAGGTGCTTGTGTCTTTGTGTGGGAAGGTGCATGTGTCTTTGTGTGGGGTCTCACCTCGAATAGTAAACATAGACAAAAGGAAGAGACACAACACACTATCCCACAGTTAAGTAACTCACAATTCGTAGGAGAATATCCAAATTCACTTCAAGCGGTACACATGGATGACGAAGAAAAATTTGGCTTTATTGGTACAGGAACATGTCGCACCTCGATGCAACGTTTCCAGCCTGTACGCGGCCTTTCATCAGGTAAGTGTGTAAGGACAGGAACAGAACGTAAAATACATACAACTTAAAACATAAATGGAACGATAGGTGATGAGGTCCCTGCTCCAAGAAGCTTACGATCTACCAGGAATGGGAGGGTGATGACACAGGGGTAGGTAGGGGTATAAGGCCCCTCATCGTTGTATTAACCGTAGCCGTGTCAGGGGCTGGGTAGGCCTTTTCAAAGACATGGATTGTGAGGGAACTTTTGAAGGTGTGAATGGTGGGGGAGCGTCTGATGGTGGGAAGAAGCAGGGCCGGCCTAAGCGGGACCCAAGGCGGCACACTGGCAGCGGAGAACCCCTGTGAAAAAAGTTCAGGGGATTTACTTTGAAGAGCGGCCCTCCTCCGGTAGCGTCGCGGCATCATGATGTCACGGCGGAATGTGACATCATCTCACCATGGCAACGCTTCATCTGATGACTCCGCTGCGCCATTTGACGTCGGTCACCATGGCGACGTGACACCACAGGAGGAGGCCCGCTCCAGGGGAAGTAAGAACTACACCCTCCCAGCCCTCCCCCCCCTTCTGTGAGAAGCAGTCCTGCCGGTCCGGAGAACCCCAGCACTCCCTCCTCCAGCTCCACCCTCTGGTCGGATGGAAGTTCAATCCCGGCGCCGACAGGAGGAGGAAGAGGGAGTGCGAGGCCCAAGGTGTCCACCTTGCCCACCTTAAACTAAGGCCGTCTCTGTCCGGAGAGTCTCATGGTGCGAGGTCAGGAGTTCCACTGTTGGCTGCCGCCCTGGAGATGTCTTGGAAGTGGGAATGAGAGGAAGGATTGAGGGAGGAGGAGAGCTGCAGGTCATTTTTTGTGATTTCGTATCTATATTTACACACATGTATGTGTTTATTCATATAGCATCAACAATGTACGCAACAGAATAATACAGGGAATCACCGCCCAACAAGTGCAATAAACCGAGAAGCAGGCCCTAGGAAAAACTATCTTAGGCCCAGAGAGCTTACAATCTAAGTGCTATGTTGTGAGAGTTACAGGTTAAAGAGATAAAGGAGCACTCACAATTTTCTTAGGATCCAGCCCCCGGTGCTGGCAAACACCAGCAGTGTCCGGATGTACAGAACAAGATGAGAACCAGCACTCACATGGGTTTTTTTTTAGTGTGTTTATTCAGGTGAATCGAGGCGATCCACCTGAATAAACACCAAAAAGATCCACGTGAGGATTTGCTCTTCTCATTCAGGAGACTTGCAGAGGCAGTAGGGGCAGGGTGAGTGCCGTGGGAGGCAGAGCCTGGTAACAATGCTTGGTAAGGGTGACTGGGTCAGGCTTCATTCAGAAGGTGTGTTTAATAATGTGACTTGAAGGTGGGGGAAGAAATCGGCCTGGGACATTTGGTTGTCGGATGTTTTGCCGCGACCAAACCTCTGCCGGTGTTTATCCGTTACTCACCTCGCCGTCAGGAACTCTCGCCACTGGACGCGTCACCACCAATGTACGTCCCTAACCGTACCCTAAAAACCTTAATTCTAACTCTTCCCACTACCCTAAAAAGCTTAACTCCATACATTAAAAACCCCTTTAACCTAAAACCCCTTATGCTAAACACCTTACTCTAATCCCCTACCCTAAAAAGCTTAACCCCATACAGTAAAAACCCCTTTAACCTAAAACCCCTTATGCTAAACACCTTACCCTAATCCCCTACCCTAAAAAGCTTAACCCCCGTACTCTAATCCCATATTAACCCCCTAACCGATAAATTAACCCTTAAATTCGCTTTGCGAAGTGTACAGCAACAGAAATTGCTGGGTATATACTGAGGGTTAGAGAGCGTCACAGGTAGGGGGAAGGTAGGTACAAAGGTTTAAGGCGAGAGACAGCAGTAGAGGTGAAAGGGCTGGAAAGGAGACAGGTCAGAGCAGAACGTAGGAGACCCTTTGAAATCCGCCGCCCCATGGCGCTTAGCTGCGCCGGCCGCCTCATCGCTGCCGCCCTCTTCCTCCTTTGGAACCCCAGACGTTAAGGTGTAACATCAACGTGACGGCGCACGGCGCCGCGTTGCCATGGTATCATAACGTTATGACGTCATTTGACGTTGCGACGGCAACAAAACGCCATGCGACGTCACGTTGGGGACGTCCGCAACGTCAAATGACGTCATAACGTCTCGATACCATGGTAAGACATCGCTGTGCGCTGTCACGTTGCCATGGCAACGAAACGCCGTGCACCGTCACGCTGGTGATATCCGCGGCGTCATTTGACGCTGGGGTTCCAAAGGAGATAGAGAGAAGGCAGCAGGACATGCAAGCGCCTTCCCATTAGGTCCGAGAGGCCTCAGAGCGCGGCAAATGCCTATGGGGGAAATTTTTGCCGCCCCCCCCATATTTTCCCGCCTTAGGCCCGGGTGGAAATCTGCCACTGCCCTTAGGGGTGCGGTGACAAATGAAAGCTGAGATATACAAAGGGACAGAGGAATCAGAGCCTTGTAGGTGATACAGAATTTGATAGGGATTGACGTTGTTCTTGGAGCTGCTGCATTCTGGGTAGAGTGTTAGCAGTAGAGCGACAGAAGAAAGGACAGGACAGGTTTTTTTTTTGTTTTGTTTTTAGCAATCTTAGGACAGATTTGAGCAATCTTAACGTACGAGGGGGAGACAAGATTTATCCAGAGAATGAATATCTGTGTGGGAATATATATAAATGTGTGTGTGTTTATATATACATTGCGCCACCTTGGGTTTATCACGGGGATCCAGAATTCAGAACGTCTGCGCGTTTCCGGATTTGAAATGAAGTCGTGCAAAAAACAGCCTTTCGTGATTTCACCATGGACCTTCATTTAAACATCTCCTGTGATTAACCAGGATCTAGAACAGGGGGGGGGGGGGGGGAAACCCCAGTCCTCAAGAGCTACCAAAGGTCATGTTTTCAGGATATCCCTGCTTCAGCACAGTTCGCTCAAACTTTGACTCCAGTGCTCAAGGGCCACAAACAGGTCATGTCTTTAACTTCAGTCCTCAAGGGCCACCAACAGGTTAGGTTTTTAGGATATCCCTGCTTCAGCACAGGTGGCTCAGTCCTCGACTGAGCCACTGCTTGAGCCACCTGTGCTGAAGCAGGGATATCCTGAAAACCTGACCTGTTGGTAGCTCTTGAGGACTGAAATTGTCCGCCCCTGATGTAGAATATCACGCTGATGTTTTTTGTACATTAATTGTCGGCATCTTGCTGATAATCAAAGAGAGCCCTGATTTCCTCCGAATATTTGTTTCGGAGGGCCCCTTGCTATGAGCTGCAGGCCCGTCTGGCAGCTAAGAGTTAATTAATCTGAGAAGCAGATGGAGTTATGCTATTATCAGCAAGATGCTGATGGATCAGAGGTACTTGAGGCTGCTGTATCACGTACAATGAAATGCAGCACATCGTATATTACAATCAATTTATAGATTGGATTGCCAAGAACACGCACGGCTCCTGATGCTGCTCCATTGTAGGAGAGAAAATCTTTGGCGCCTGCTATTTCGTGATTGCTTCTCTATTCGTGTTTGTTTTCCTTGGAGACGCCAAACGCGTCCCATCTCATCTGCCGTTCCCTGTCACACCTTAACGCTTTCCGTGCCGGAGAGACCATTTCTCCGGCAGCAGCGCTGTATCACCTGTGTGTCCCCCGGCTTTCACCGGAGCCATTCGCTTTAAGAGAGTCGGAAACGTTTTGTAGGCTGCGCCGTTTTAACCCCATTGGCTGCCGTAGGGGAAATACATTGGCAGCAAAGGGGTTAATTGTGCACACAGACATTTGTAGCTTCCGATCCCTAAGTCCCCGCGCCTGGCGTCCTGGCGTCGCGTGCACAGCTTAAAACCGCGATCTGCGGTCTGTAGGGAGCGATGGGAGGCGCGGGGGGCGTGGCCAAAATGGAGGGGGGCGCAACCCAAAGCACTGTGCTCCCATTGGTCCAAGCTAACTGCCCTCGTATTGGCTCACAGTGCACCATGTGACTGCGTAGCCGCACGGAAACACAATGGTGTTGTCTCCCCTGCTGGCTGACGCGCCGCCGCACTGCGTGAGAACACGCAAGAAGACGCTGGAGCCTACATGATTGAAGTTAGTGACTGGTGTGCGGCACGCGCCGCCGTCACCACCGGGGACCTAGCCTAATGCCGGCATCTGATGCGCTTTAAACCACGACACACATTCACTAACACACACACACATTGACTGAGTCACTGATTGAGCCTCCTGTGCTGAAGCAGGGACTGCTTGAGCCACCTGTGCTGAAGCAGGGATGTCCTGAAAACCTGACCTGTTGGTGGCCCTTGAAGCCTGGAGTTGGCCGCCCCTGGGTTAAAATCTAGCAGCATCCGTTGCAAAACAATGCAGTGCTGCCCCCTGGCAGCGGGAAGGTTCATTGTCTTCACAGATCCAGCAACTTATTACCCTTCTCTGGGACTGTTTGGTAGGTATGTGACACCAACGGGAGCCACAAATGCCACACAGATTGCTCTTAAAGTGCAGCTCTGTGCTGAAGCAGGTTTACAACTACATTACAACAGCAGTGTAACTTTGTCACTATGCACTAAATATACAGGCAGTCCTCGTTTTACAACGCTTCGCTTTACAACGAATGGCTTATCCAACGCTATGCAACGCATACCCATGTTCATTTTTACAACGCCAAAGCGGCTTATCCAACGCTCTTACGACGCTTTGCAACGTTGTTTATGTGTATGCGTGTATGTGTGTATGTGTGTGTGTGTATATATATCACACATACACATAAACAATGTTGCAAAGCGTTGTAAGAGCGTGTATATAATATTATATTATACTATATAATATTATATTATACTATATAATATATTATTTATTATGTTATATTATTTATATATAATGCAGTATATTCACTATATCATTTATGTGTGTGCTGCGTATCTTATTGCCGGCGTAAAATATTTGGTGTATTTTAGTGTTAAAAATGCCTTCAGGAACGGAGCCTTTCATTTAAGCAGTGTTCCTATGGGAAAACGTGTCTCGCTTTACAACGTTTCGCTATCCAACGCCATTTTGAGTAACGCATTGTGTCGGATAACCGAGGACTGCCTGTACAGGTATAACATGTGGAAAAGCGAGGATATCGTATACCTCGCACACTGGATCTCAAAAATCATATATAGTAATCTGTGAGCGTGCAGTGCTCCCTCCGTGACAGTCTCCCCTTTAAACTGCCCCAAATGGAAGACTAGCGACTTAAAAAAAGATAAGAAAAAGGTGGTCTAGACCATTTTGCCGCAAACAAGTGACAGCTGGCGTTTCACCGCCACTCACCTTGCCGCCGGGACACTCAGCCGACGGCCACTTCACCTTAGCCCTTACCCTAAAACCCCCTATCTCAGCCCCTAATACTAACGCTACCCCGTACCCTAAACCCCCCCAAGCCTAACCGATAAAACCCCTAAAGCTAATCCCCTTCCCTAAAACGTACCTTCCCGTAGAAGCGGCTGGCGGCAGAAAGTTCCGCGGCGGAGTGGCAGCAGCGGAGAGCCCCCCTATGGCTAAATAAAAAACAATATGGTAAAAAAAAAAAGCTTACCGCCCTCCCCACTCCGGGTAGTATTCCTGCCCCGTTCCTATTAATTTCTTCCAGTTCCCCCACAACAATAACTATATCAATATTAACATCACGTTATACCTCACTGCATACCTACCAAGGCCAATAACATAATCTCACTAGTGGTAACGCGATGCATGAGGTGTTCCCGCTAACCGCGCACGTACACTAAAGGCCATTAAAAGCAACAATTCAGCTTTCGTTTTTGTCTTATTACAGGATAGAAGCTTGGGGTCTCCAGAGCTGAACCCCATTAATTTCAGCTCCGGGGACCCCCTGCTTCCGGAGATATTTACCTCCGTAGGGGGCGCCGGTATCTCTGCAGGCAGGGAACTTGTGTGCCTAACATAATGGCGGCGTTTAAATGTCCCACGTCACGCCAATAGGCAGCTGTGACGTCATCTGGTGCGGCTTCCTATTGGCCCTCGGGAGCGGGACATTTCAAGCGAAAAGAGATACCTGCGCCCCCTACAGAGGTAAGTATCTCTTGTAGCAGGGGGTCCCGGAGCTGAAATCAGCGCGGTTTATCTCTGGAGACCCCCTGCTTCTATCCTGTAATCAGACATAAATACAAATAAATACACAAATGAAACCTGCATTGATGCAGATCAAACCTAAACTTGGTGTTACTCCCAGCCAGACCCTGAAATAGGGCGTTTAGAGGTTCTGGGTGGGCGTAACAACACAATTACACGTGAGTTAAGTAACGTAGCGCTATTTCCCTCAATTTAATAAAAATCCCTTTCAGGGTTCGGAGGGGAGCATGGCTAACGCATCCTTAATCGCACGCTATTACAAGCTAATGTTACACTGCGATAACATGGCCTCCAGCCACTGCTAATGAGATGCACAACGGGCGCTGTTTTTGCATATAATTAGCTGTGTGGGTATAAATTAACACCAGGGACAATAATGCCTGTTATGTTTTAGGACAGGGGGGCTCAACTCCAGTCCTCAAGACCCCCCAACAGGTCAGGTTTTAATGTTATCCCAGCTTCAGCACAGGTGGCTCAGTCGACTGAGCCACTGATTGAGTCACCTGTGCTGAAGCAGGGATATCTTGAAAACCTGACCTGTTGGTGGTCTTGAGGGCTGGATTGGAGGCCCCCCTGGTTTAGGGAATGTGACGTCATGAGCCCTGATTTACCAGAGCCCTAAGCCAGGGGTGGCCAACTCCAGTCCTCAAAGGCCAGCAACAGGGATATCCTGAAAACCTGACCTGTTGGTGGCCTCCGAGGACGGGAGTTGAGTACCCCTGCCCTAAACCATGCAAACTTCTTTAGCACTTGTGACCGTTGCTTCCCATGTAAGATGTGTGTAATAATAATAATAATAATAATAATGAAAGTGCTCCCCAAGGCCGAACTGAAACACGTCAACAGAAATACAGAATATCTGCACCGTGTGGTCAACAATGTATCTGTAATATTATTATTACGTTGATTGATTGTATTATTATTAACGACGAGCTTACCCATGCGGCAGTAACACCGTTGAGTTGATGGAACTGCAGCTTTAATACCGTTCCTTAAACCAACACTAAATTACGCTCAATTTACATTCAGATCAACTAGACAGTTAAATAATGTCATCAAACGGGATGTTTAACATGTGCTCGTCTGCGCGGCGCGTTTCACTAACAGATAATTTCGTGTCATCTGAAAAAGAGATACACTTGTTACCACTGCCAGACGCAGTTTGCATTTTTATATCTGAAGATTATTCTCCTTTCATATCCCAGGGACCGCGAGTGCAATGTATGAAAGACACTGGTGGCTGTGAGTGCGCGGCGGGCGCGGCGGGCGCGGCGTGCGAGGCGTGCGAGGCGTGCTGCATTTCCCAGATCTGGACTCGCTGCGAGATTATTTCTACATTTGCTTCACTTTGTATCAATGCTCCGCTCTCTGCTTTGTGTCTTTGTGCGGCTGCCACATGGGAGAACATGGAACAGGATTCGTGGCGAGACTGCTAAAGAGCTCGGCGTGCTCCCTTCGTCTGTGTGTGGGGCGTTTCTAATGCTCCATCCATCGGCCTGCTTCTGCACTGAATGGGGAGTGGTTGCATGGAATAGCCTCCCTTAGGAGGTGGCTGTGCAAAATACTCCGTGGTAGCTGATATAACCTCTATACCCGCCCCCCCCCCCCACATTTATTTATTTATTTATTTATAAAATATTTTACCAGGAAGTAATACATTGAGAGTTACCTCTCGTTTTCAAGTATGTCCTGGGCACAGAGTAAACCAAATAATACATGGTTACAAGTACAGTTACATAAATCTAGTGCAAACTCTTTTACTCAAGACAACAAACGGTAAGCTATTCAGTTCACACTATGATCCCATGCTTGCTAACCTGCCTATTTCAACCCCCCACCCCTTTACAACTTATTTACTGCAGTCTCTCCCAAAACTGACTGCACAATACACTGAAACCCTGAACTGATTAGCATTGCAATACAGCTAAACATTTGACAAGGACCAGGCACACACCTGCTGTTAGTCTGCTCACACTCACTCTGCTCACAACAGCTCCTTGCAGCACTGCCTACCTCTGTCATCATGAACCTGCTATGTATTTCAACTGTTTTCTTTCTCCTGGCCTCATGGAGATGTTACTCCCTCTATCCACTACAAACTCCTCCATCCTGGCCCACACCCAACATCACCATACACCCTGGACTACTCAAAAGCCTTTCACTATCTACTGAATGTTGGTGGAGAACTCTAAAAACCAGCACACCAACCACTGCTCACTCTAATGGCAAACACTACAAATCTACAACTTGCAAACAACTAACCAAATTTCTACTCATACTATTACTCTCTTTAGCAGGTGATATTGAACCTAACCCAGGTCCTCCCATTTCAGCTCTGTCCCATGCCACTGAGAATTCCTCCTTTAAATTCCAAAAAGGCCTATCTGTCGCCCATATAAACATCCGGAGCCTGCTGCCCAAACTGGATGAACTAAGGGCATGGTGCCTTATGCATAAACCTAAAGCCATCGTTCTTACAGAAACATGGCTATCCCCTAAAACCCCTGATGCACATATTGCCATTCAGGGATACACCATTTTTAGGAGAGATAGGTCAAAGAGAGGAGGGGGGGTGTTATTTTATATTGCAGACACCTTACAATTTACACTGTTAAATTGCCCCCCAAGACCAACCTCTTTTGAAACTCTAGTTGGCAGAATCTGCCTCCCCTTTTCTAAGCCCATCTTGCTTGCTGGCATCTACCGCCCCCCTAAAGCCCCTCTACAATCCCTGACTGATATCACCCAATTTCTTGGCTCCATTTCCTCTGAATGAGAAGAGTGAGCTGCTAGTTCTAGGGGATTTCAACTTCAATTGGCTTGACCCTAAAAACCACAAAATCCAGATACAAATCAAGTCACTTAACCTATCGCAACTCATTTCCCAACCCACACGGACAAACCTGAAGTCGCATAACCATTCCTTGCTAGACTGGATTCTCTCCTCAAACCCCAGCAGAATCCAATCCTCTGGCATCCTTCCAGATATTTTCAGTGACCATGCAATAGTGTACTGTGTAAGGAAAATTAAACCACCCCATTCAAGCCCTAAAGTTCTCCTCACTAGAACATTTAAAAACTTTAACCCACAACAGTTTCTGGATGACCTTACCAACTGCCCATGGCACAGAATCGATTTAATTCCCGACCCTGATTCTGCGCTCGACTATTTCCAATCTGAGTTCTTAAAACTCGGCGATACCCATGCTCCAGGGGGGGGCAAAGGGCAGAGAGGGGCGGGGCAAAGAGCAGGGAGGGACGGGCAAAGGGCAGGGAGGGGCAAAGTGCAGGGAGGGGCGGGGGGGCCAAAGTGCAGGGAGCCCAGAGGGCAGGGAGGGGCAGGGGGGCCAAAGGTCAGGATGGGGCAAGAGGGCAGGGGGGGCAAGAGGGCAGGGGGCAAAGGGCATTGGGAGGGAGGGAAAAGGGCATTGGGAGGGAGGGCAAGGGGGCAAAGGGCAGGGGGAGCAAAGGGCAGGGAGGGCAAAGGGCAGGGGGAGTCAGGGACGCGTTAAATAACCCATTCCCCTGCGTTTACTCACCTTGCACACGGCCGCCCTCCTCCTCCACCTCCTCAGCGGAGAGGCTGAAACGCTCCGGCGAGGAGGTGCTGTGGGGAGAGGCGGAGACAGCCGGAGGAGAGGCCTCTGGGACGGGGAGCGGCCTGTGTGAGGGGAGAGCCGCCTGCTCTGTGTGTGTGTGGGGGGAGCGCCGCTCAGTGCTCTATGTGTGTGGGTGGTGAGCCGGGGGGGGGGAGCCGCTCAGTGCTGTGTGTGGGTGGGGTGAGTCCCCCACTGTGTCCTGGGCGCTCGCTCCGCTCCCCCGCTGACTGTAGCGGCAGGGGGGGGGGGGGGGGAGAGAGGGGGGAAAGGGGAGGAAAAAGTGCGGGAAACCGGGAGACCCGGGGAGAGGAGGTGCGCGCGGGTCCCGATAAGCGCCGCGCAGTGTGTGTGTGTGTCTCGTCACTCCGCCTCAGGCCAATGAGAGGTGCGGGGGCGGGCGGCCGGCCGGCCGGCCAGCCAAAGGGACCAATGAGATTTCCCCTAGGGACACAGGAGATGCAGACAGGCATACAGTGCTTTCACAAATATATAATAAAGATATATATATATTTTTTTACTCCTGCCATTTTTTTTAACATATTGATCATCCTTTGGTTGCTACAGCAAGCATTTTGATCTGCCCTTTCATAAACGTATCACAAACAGATCTGTTGCTGTGTTCCAAACCGCAGACTATTACTCTGGGAGCTGTAACAATTTGTTACACTACGTAATATAAAGTTACATAGCAGCAGCATTTCAGCCTGCAGCAGTCAGAAAGCAGTCTTTTCGTTAGGCACACAATGAAAATTTTCAGATTAATCTACGTGTTATTATATTGCTCTGCATATTATACAATTTGTTAAAAATGCAAAAACATGCTTATTTTTCTAATCAGAGATATTACCCTTTATTAAGGAAGTTTACGCTTAGAGGCGCTGGCCTGACCCTGTCAACCATTGTCCTCCGCTCGCTAAAGCCACTTGTGCCGTTTGCTTAGCAACATTTCTTGCCTTTGCCACAGTGGCTACCAATGTGTTGCTGGCTCCTTAAATAATAAAAGGAAGACCCCATCGCTGATTGCCTACTTGCTCCCCCATGTGGGGTGAAGCTTTCACGGCCAGCGAAGCCTGCACCATATTTCAGAACGCGGGGCATTTATAGCATGGGGACATCAGATGTAGTATTGGTCAGGGCATGAGGTTCTCTGCTGCAAAGGCACGCTTTAATATTTAACAGTGAGAATCAGGCACACATCACCACCTAGTGTTTACAGGGGTGCGGACACAAGTTAATCCCCATGCCGTAGAAATGGGCAAAAGGAAGCTTTTATATTACAGGAATGCTACTATAGCCAGCCAACTACAGGGAACATGCTACGGATTTAAATCTCCTCCGCCCTTTGCGATGGTAGCCATATGACAAGGAACCAGCAGTGCAGCACAGGACTGCTGATTGCAGGCAAACTGTGTGTAGGAAGTGATTGAATGTATTGAGACACAGGTGAGCAGGCATCGATTTTTATACATTTTATTACACGCTCCTGGATCCAAATATCTTCAGCCAAGTCATCCCGGGATTCTCTAATCCTTCTGTGGAAAGGGAAAAACAAACATGGTAAGTTACGATTTAATGGTCTTCACCCTTTCAGTACTAAGGACCTGCTATGCAAAGCAAACTGACTCAGGTCCAGTTAGCACCGAATTGGTTACTTGCAGATTGTTGTTGAGATTTGATTTACTTGGGTATTAAATCAGGCTTCAAGCATGAAAAATCAGCCAGGCTGAAGCATGGGAAGCTGGGTAAGAGGGGGGGGGGGGAGGGGGGTAAACGAGGAAGAGGAGGGCCCAATCCAGTGCAATCTCATCGAACTCAATCCGTGTGGTTATTATCGAAGCGAATACTAACTGGCCATGCATGATTACATAACATTTGCATTGCTTGTTGCTAAATGTTCTTTAAAAGCTTAATTACTTAGCAGGTGAAAGCAAACCTTGGCTGAGAGCAAACTGAAGCGGCGCAGTTTTGTGAGCACGCTGAACTGCATCGCCCCATAGCCGCAATTTGTAAACATTGCAAAATCATTCCCATGCAAACATGCGTCATAAGAAAGTTTTGCGGACATATATACCTGTGCCAACTACTCCCCAGCTCACTGAGAAAGTGGCAGGAAAACGAAGGGAACAAAAAAACAAATTATTAACATTTATTCTAATATTTCAAACCATAAACAAGAATTCAAGGCACCGTCCCCCTAAATCAACCTCCATTTTTACTTTTTATCGATAGGTTTGGAGCGGGGTTCCTTTAGGGCCGATTCGCTCCCAGCTTTAAACTCCCGTCACTTCACCGGTAAGCATCATGGAAACCAGCGGATCCAAAGACCTCAACGTGGCATTTGACTCTGGGAGCCCCGCTATAAAAAGTTACGTGGGACTGCTCCTTTAAAGAAGCAGCTTCCACAGATTAATTTGCATGATGGTGTTGCACTGACAGACGGGGGGAGGGATAGCGTGTGTTCGGGCAGGATTCTCCTTATACCAGCAGTTTGGGGGTGTTAACACGGCCAGGCAGGAAGACGGGCTCCCGATGTCCTGGGTTGGTACACACAGTGAGGTTCATGGAAGGCCCATATTTAGACCGTTCTATATTGTCCCCAATGCCAATTACAAGGCCCGGATTTTACCTATAGCACATTTCCTGTTGCAGCAAGTCGCCTGTGCAATCCATGCCGACAGCGGGTAAACGTTCAGTTAGCAAGCAAAGGTCTCTTTGCTTTTATACGAGCAGCCAAATTATCTGACGTGTGAGCAATACGGTGTATTAAAAACGGCAGGACAACCATAAAAACTTTTTGGAATATTGATGAAATTTAAAGGCTTATAAACAAAAACAACTTACTTCACCAGTAGTAAATGTTTCTTCGTGTGCGAGTAACGATATTCAATGTTTCCAGTAAAGTAGCTGCAGACTGCTACCTCCGCCCACCAAGTGATGTCACTGCCACTAGGTCAGAGGCGCACGCCTTACAGGCAGCGGATCAGTGCGGGGGCTGTGGGCAGGCGGCTCTGCAGCGACTTTAATATTCCCGACTGAACAGGAAGCATTAAATATCGCTAATAAAACACAAACGTTTGCGGCTGTTCATGTACATTTACAAGTGCCCGCGCGTGTGTATATACAGGTTGAGCTGCCGCTTTATTTGGGAATAACAGAGGGAGGGGTTAAAAGCTTTAAAAAAAAAAAAAAACACAATAAAAATACTACAGGCCATATTAACCAAACGGTGTTAAGCCATAAAACACTTTACACCCATTCCCTTGAAAGCGCCATAGTGCATCTTGCAGTTTACCGCTTGTGACCGTACCCCTATACATTATGGGGGAGCACAGACTGCGGAGCCCCCGGAAGTCTCAGTGACAGCACATTAGCTGGTGGCGACTAGCATAGACTTGTGACAATTGTGTACATCTTATGGATCAGTTTAGCAATTATTTTTAAGCACATCTAAATGATGTCATGTGCCCTTCCTAACCCCTCCTCTGTGGCTTCCGAGATACCCCCACTTTACTCTATGCAAGTACAACTCCAGAACGCTTAACGGTGTCATCTAGATAGCTGGAGAATGCCTAGAACCTAAATAGGGCTACGGACAGATTATGGCACAAAGTAGTTTTGAAAACAGTCTCCAAACTAATCGGGGCACAAGTTAGGTTATCACAAATTAAGCCAGCTTTCAGGAGACCCCGGTGGGACTACTCAAATTGGAAACCAGTTAACAAGAGCTACATTGGTTTCAGGAGCGATTTGGTCAGACTGCGGTATTCCTGTATAAATTGGTACTTTTACACCACAGATTCAGTCCCTGCATTAGGTGCATCATATTTACTAGTGTTCTAGATCAGAGAATAAAGGAAAGGATATGCAGATGCCAAACTAAATCTGATAAAGCAAAATGTACCTGCCCCCACTTACCCCAATCTGTACCCACCCCGTTCTAAAACAAGTGTCTAAAGTTCCCCAGAAGGAGAGCTTTTATATTACCGGTGCAAAAAATCTATTTACCGGGCTACGGATAAAGCTGACAGACTAGAGCAGACACATGCAAATAAACTCGTTTGGAGGGGTGTGAGGAATGCACGATTTGTATGGTTGTCACACTCATGCCAAGTGTCTGTACCTGCAGGACACCTCATTTCTGATGGAAGATTCCAAGCGAGTGTGAAACAGAAAGGCAGAGGAGACGGTCAGATAATTACATGGGTGCAGAAAACAGTCAGGAAAACAATCCACACTAAAACATGGCACTGCAGAGATGCTGCATTCATTTGCAATGGGATGTTCAGCTTACCAGCAGTGAGAAGGTTAATTGAATTCATAGAGCAGCTTTGCCTCTTCCCGGCAATTGTTAACTTAAGTGGCCAAGTTAGAAGCACTTAAATATGGCTCAAATGAGGCAACTTCGAAATGCTACTGTGTACTACTCTCTGATGCAGGGGTGGGCAACTCCAGTCCTACCAACAGGTCAGGTTTTCAGGATATCCGAGCTTCAGCACACGTGGCTCAGTCAAAGACTCACCTGTGCTGAAGCAGGGATATCCTGAAAACCTGACCTGTTGGTGGCCCTGGCCACCACTGCACTAGTGGCTAAGACATAAAGGGACACGGCTGTTTGAAACAACCCATGCCCAAGCTTCCCAAACCTGGCAAACGTGAGCTAAAGGACACGCGAGCTTTAGAAAAAAGGTCACAAGTTCACACAGCGTGCCTCTTCAACCATGGGAAGACGCAACAAACCTTCATTCACCGTACTCCATTCTGGAAGCGAACAGCTGGGAGGCAGATCATTAACGAGACACGGGGGCCCTCTAATCATTATTGCTGGTGACCCCACTTGCCAACACGATGGGAACTCTACAACAAGCACCCCAAACTAAGAGACACTATTGCTACAGTTCTACTTGAGCCAGCTACCACAAACTGAATAAGTGTAACCCGAAGATGTCTTCCAGCAGCCACAGCATGCAAAACTGTGGGTACTGAGGGGAGAACCTCAATGGCCAATAGTGGAGTACATGCGTTAGTCAAAAAGGAAGTACTATGTACATATAATTGATTCAGGGTGACCAGCTGCAGTCCTCAAGAGCACCCAACTGGTCGTTTTTAGATATCCCTGCTTCAGCACAGGGTGCCGTCCGTCGACTGCTATCACCTGTGCTGAAGCAGGGATATCCTGAAAACCTGACCAGTTGTGGGCCCTTGGGACTGCAGTTGGCCGCCTCTAACTTAAACGCTAAATGGCGCTGCTGCACAAACCTACGGCCTCAAATCTCTTACGAAGCACTAGCATGTGAGGTTTTGAACACGCCACCATAGCAGCAGACGCAGCAGCAGCAGCATCATCATCCACCTCTTCTATGGACAACTCTAATGCCTGTAAAATGTACACAAGCCTTCTCAATGCTCCAATATCCCCATACCAGATGTAGAGAAGCCAACTACTTTACTACTGCTCATCTATACCAAGTTTAAAGACGCCGCGCGTTACCTTCTGAAATCCGACAGATGAGGAAGGGAAAGACGAAGAAAGTTATTTTGCAGTAAAGAAGTTACAATGTAACACGATGACAAACCGCAGCGCCACCGCTCTTTTCAAGCGCTTACCTTTTTGCCGGCGCCCACGCTTGCTTTGCCTGTACCCCGGACTTTCTTCATTCTGTTCTTACGTTCTTTACGCTGTTTTCTGGATGTCTTTTTCTTCTCGTACAGGCCGTTCTTGGTGTGGGGGGGGGGGGGGGGGGGGGGGGGGGGGGGGGGGCGCAGATAATAAGTTACATATCAGGGGCACCACTTTTGTAACCTCACCTCCGAGTTAAATTCACGTATCCCCTGATAGTGGTCAATGGAATTAATTTCGGTCGAGAACAGGGCCCAGCAAATTCAAGCGGACCTCTGAAAATGGCCAGCCATGCCAATCCAGCACCCGAAGGGTTAAGACTGGGGTTTCGCAACTCCAATCGTCAAGACCCCAACAACAGGTCAGGTTTTAAGGATATCCCAACCTCAGCACGTGGCTCAATTAGAGGCTCATTCTTCGACCTGAGCCACGTGTGCTGAAGCAGGGACTGATTGTGCCACCGGTGCTGAAGCAAGGATATCCCGAAAACCTGACCTGTTGGAGGTGTTGAGAACCCCTGCGTTGGCCATCACACGGAATATTCAGGGGATATTCTGGAAACCCACCTAGTGTCCCATTTATTTCAACTTCCTGCAAACCCCCCGACCCCTCCATTCAACCAATTGAGGATCTCCGTACGTATATCAAATATTTTTGCACTTCAATACTACCGAACCCATCACAGCCGCCGAGAGGCCATCAACAGAATAAACTATTTATTCAGGTGCAAAAATGTAGTGGTATAAGTGTTTAAGTGCCGGAAAATTATAACACATAAGCCAAGGCACAGGATAAGAGGCCAGTGGTATATAGAGAGAGTAAATAAACCTGAAGTCCTGTAAAGGGACAATATAACCCTGAAGGGAGAGTAATGGGACTAAGCCCACCACTCACAACCTCATTGGGATAGTCCCAGGACCACTGTTATAACACATGAAGCAAAAGCAATATACTCACAAATATGCAAATGCCTCTGTCCTGTGCCCCTTGTTAGGCGTGCTGCGGATTCTAGGTAGAGATGTACAAAAATAGGAAATACAGCGCACAGCAAAGAGTGGGTCCAAAGATGATACAAAAAATATTTCTTTATTGAGCCCATTAAAAATGGAGGTGTAAACAGACCACCTACTCCTTGATAAAGTGCAATGCGCACGAAACGCGCAGGTCTGCTTATACCATCATTTTTAATGGACTCAAAGAAATAATTTGTTATATCTTTGGACCCACTCTCTTTGCTGTGCGCTGTATTTCCTATTTTTGTAAACGATTTATTCAGACTCATTTTAGACTATCCCGCTTAAGCTTTAGGTCTCTATATTCTCACTCTACCCTACAAGGTAAGAAGGGGGCTATATAAAGTAATAATTACTCTGGCCAGTCTGTGCTTGGGCTCGTTCTTCTTTGCATAGTCCAGGGAATCGTAGATCATGCCAAAGCCTGTGGTTTTGCCACCGCCGAAGTGAGTCCTGAATCCGAACACGAAGATGACATCGGGGGTGGTCTTGTACATTTTTGCCAGCTTCTCCCTGATTTCCGTCTTGGGGACGGTGGCTTTTCCAGGATGAAGAACATCAATGACCTGCAAGAGAATAAAAAACACCCAGGTGGCGATTAACTTTTCCAGTACAGGTCCCCGCACTTAAAACACAACAATTACTGGTCATGTCATTTAAAAGCTCCATGATGTTCCCCAGAAGAGGCTTCCAAGACACTGCCCCCTACTCCCCTCTCCTCAATATAAGCCAATCGCATCTGCTCTGATATCAGCCATGCTTGAGCTTTCTTCACTGTAGCTAACATTTTACACCACTAACACAGGAGAAACTAATTTAAATCCACTCTACCGGCTTCTTCGTTTTTACCCATGACTTTTTTTGTAATTGAATTGCAACCGGGATTTAACCGACGCTAAACCTTATTTTTCCAGAGATACTTACCGGTAAAGGCAACTGTGTTTAAACGTCATCCAGGGGAAACAAAATGGCCACGAAACAGCCAACCGGAAGCTACATCTTGGTTTGCAGCTTCCTATTGGACAGCCATTTAAATCCCCACAGTAACACCGTTAATTGTCACCTGTATCAACTCCGGGAGATGCACCGGTAAAAATCCCACATATATATTAAAAAAAGGACAATTGTTTGAAACAGCGGAAGGATTGCTGCATTATAAACAATTTGGCGTTAAAAAGGGTAAATGGTGGTAACTATGAGCCTCCTGTATAAATTTCAGTCACAAAGAAAAAACAGGTTAAACCGACGGTCACAAGAGAACCCCAATGTCCCCATCTCAAACATTTGAGGGAATTGTGTAACATCGGGATCAGAGCTGGGACTGGATTCTTACCATCTGCTTGCGCTGCAGAAGTCGATTTGTCATGAACTTTCTGGTTCTGATGGTCACTGTGTCATTCTGAGAATGAGAAGAGATAAGCCTGTATTACACCAAGGCTTGCAAACTGAGGCAAATTATACAATTCCAATCAAATTTATATAAAGCCATCTCCAAAATCCAGGGGGAATATCAGACTCTGGTGATCTTAAAGAATGATCCACATATCACAACCCTGTTATCCATTAATTAACCCAGTGTCACATTGTTATTACATAATGCAAGATGCTATGTCAGTGTTCCTATTAGTACTTTTGGTTTGAAGGGGATTGTGCCCATTAAAACAACAAATGTATCATTTGTTATGATACAGTTATTAGTGATCAGTCTGTGACCCAGGACAGACCACATCGGTCCATTTTCATTTTACGTTATCGAGATAGATATATTTATATATAAATATATCTATCCCTGAAGGGATCTTCGCGCCAGGATTTACAGGTGATGGTGTTTTTGAAGTGGCCATATTGGCTGCAACCAGCACAGTTTGTCGTAAGCTCTATATATCAGCTAGCCAACTATAAGGATGAAAAGATCATTAGCCTGACTGACCCACAAAGGACTCGGATAAGTAAATACTAAATTCACACTGTAGGTGCTTTTACCCCTATAGATTCATGCAAGGCGTAAATATCTCGGATATGCTAATTTTTCTTTAAATGGACACTTTAAATGTTACACAACCAGGAACATTAAAATATATTGCACCCCAAATCAGTTTATACATTTTTACTGAAGATGGATTATAAATAAAAAAAAACATAACATTGAGACAATCTACAACAGAGAGCAATATACAGGGGCTCGGAGTAGTCGTTTTTAATAGACTGGAAGAGCCACATTGCCAGAGATAATACTCCACCTCTTACATCAGGGTCCCAGACATACCTGCTCTTATATTAGGGGTGCTCAACTCCAGTCCTCAAGACTCCCCTCCAACAGTTCAGCTTTTAAGGATATCCCTGTTTCAGCACAGGTGGCTCAATCAGTGGGATTGCGACATCTGTGCTGAAGCTGCTATGTAGTTAAAAACCTGACCTTGGTGACTCGGGCACCCCTGCTCGGGGACCCACGTTCTCCTTTCAAAAGGAGAAAATATAAAAACTGCTCAAGCCCTGGCAGCCTCTTTATTCTAGCTCTCCCCCCCCCCCCGGGCCGCAAGCTTGTCCCAATTCTCTCGTACCCCTCACCAGGTCCCAAGCTCTGCCCCCCCCCCCCACCCAATTACAGGTCCCAGCCTCTGCCCCCCCCCCCCCCCCTCCTCCTTACAGGTCTCAATTCTGCCCCCCCCTCCCCCCCCTAGCTGTGTCCCAAACCCTCTTCAATTCTGTACACCTACATACCCTATACCGTCCCCAGATCTCCTCCCTCCTATAAGAACCTCACCTTGTACACCCCTAAAACACCCCCATGCCTTAGCGTATACCCCCCCCCCTCTCTCTCTCTCCCTGGTAACACATGCAGCTGTACAAAAACGAGATCTTTAATAACGAATACAGGTGGGGGTGCAAGGCAAACACGTGACAGGAGGCCGAGGAGAGACTCACTACCAGCGTAGGCTTCCCCCGTGACTAGGCCGCGGCTCCCCCCCGGCGCTCGCTGTTCACTCGCCCATCACTCTGCCCCGGGCCCCCCGCTCACAAATACCCCGGCCACCCGCCGCGGAGGGGTGCGAGGAAGGTTATAGGAGACTCCCGGAACCCTCCGAGGCGGGATGGCGCGGGGATTGAACGGATTGTAACCGGCGGCACTCACCATCTTGGCGGCTGTCTCGCGCAGGGACGTAGGAAGGAAGAAGCAGCCGCGCTCAGCCAATCATATCGCGAGGAGCGTGCGGGGAGGGCGGGATTAACAGGTCCAATCAGAACGGCTGGAAAGTAAACAGTGAGTGTCAATCAAGGACAGACTCCTCCCATTGGGCTGATCCTAGAGATGCAATGGGGGTTACTGGGGCCGAGGAGCGATTGTAATGGGAGGGATTGTAATGGGAGGGATTGTAATGGGAGGGATTGTAATGGGAGGGATTGTAATGGGAGGTACTGGGGCAGGGGAGGGATTGTAATGGGGGTACTGGGGCAGGGGAGGGATTGTAATGGGAGGTACTGGGGCAGGGGAGGGATTGTAATGGGAGGTACTGGGCAGGGGACTGATGATGGGAGGTCCTGGGCAGGGGAGGGACTGAAATGGGACGGTACTTGGCAGGGAGGGACTGAATGGAGGTACGGGGCAGGTGAGAGGCTAAAGTGGGAGTACTGGCAGGGGAGGGATTGTAATGGCAGGTACTGGGGCAGGGGAGGAATTATTATGGGAGGTCATATTAATGGGAAAGTGCTGATTTTTCACCAGTTTTTATTTTATTTATTTATTTATAAAAATGTGTTACCAGGCAGTAATACATTGAGAGATACCTCTCGTTTTCAAGTATGTCCTGGGCACAGAGTTATAAAAAATACATGGTTCATAAAGACAGGGTTATACAGTCACTTCAGACATTTCATGGACAGTCAATAAGTAGGAAAATTGGGTAGAGGGGATAAGGGCTTTGGATTTTTCAGAAGAATAGAGCACTTTACATCAACTAACATCAGCGAAGGGCAGCAAACGGCTCACGCCCTTTGGCTGCGCCAAAGGCTATGCGCCTTTGGTGCAACGCAGATGTAAGCTGGAGTGGGAAATATTAATGGGAAAGTGCTGATTTTTCACCAGTGAGACTGCATTAAAGTTTATGAGATGCGGATGTTAAATATAAGTGAGACAAAACCCAAATCAGGGTACAGGTCCGATAGTTTCATGATGGGGGTGGTTGTGCAGGCACTGCTGGTGCTGATTTCATTAGAGGCACACAATATTAAACCTGTTATTTGTTCACAGCACAACATGCCCACTGCAGCACCACACCCACACTACAGCACAACACAGCATGCCCCACACTGCAGCACAACTTGCCCATACTGCAGCATCATCATACCCACACTGCAGCAGCACAGCACAACTTGCCCACACTGCAGCAGCACAGCACAACTTGCCCACACTGCAGCAGCACAGCACAGCACAACATGCCCACACTACAGCACAGCATGCCCACACTACAGCACAACATGCCCACACTGCAGCCCAGCACACCATGCCCACACTGCAGCCCAGCACACCATGCCCACACTGCAGCCCAGAACAACATGCCCACACTGCAGCCCAGCATGCACACACTGCAGCACAGCACAACATGCCCACACTTCAATCACACATACCCACACGCACCAGCTCACAACTCACACATCACAAATGCCACACTGCAGCCCAGCACAACATGCCCACACTGCAGCCCAGCACAACATGCCCACACTGCAGCCCAGCATGCACACACTGCAGCACAACATGCCACCACTGCAGCACAACATGTCCACACTACTGCACAACGTGCCCACTCTGCAGCCCATCACAACATGCCCACACTGCAGCACAGCAAAACATGCCCACACTTCAGATTGTCCCAGCTGCTGCAGTTTGGGGCCCTGCCTGCATGTGGCGCTGTGCGAGCACAGACAGGTTCAGCTCTCTGATGCTCTTCCCGGACTCTCTGGCCACCAGCCAGGCTGCTCTATGGTTGTGGCGTCCCGGAAGTGGCAGATGCAGCATGGAAAGCTGAGGGCAGAGCTGGGCTCCTAGTGAAAGCTCACGTGTCGCGACTGGTTTGTGTCGCGATAGGAGAAAGAGCAGCAAGATGAAGGAGCAATTCAGAGAGACGGATGTGGCAAAAAAGATGTGAGTGTGTGAGAGAGTAATAAAGAGACAGGCAGATAACTAACTAGAGAGACACAAAGTGACAGGTGTGTGTAATATATGAGCAAGTGACAGGTTAATAAAGAGAGAGACATAGTGACAGGTAAGTGTGTGTAATATATTTGTGAGAGTGACAAGTATGTGTATATATATATTATATGTGCAGAATAAATGAGTTCTTCAGTATTAGGTGATACTGTACCTTTTTTATTGGACTAACAATTTATGTCTAGGACAAGCTTTCGTGAGAGTTATCCTCTCTTCTTCAGGTCTTCTAGACCTGAAGAAGAGAGATAACTCTCGAAAGCGTTTCCTATGACTTAAATTGTTAGTCCAATAAAAAAGGTATCACCTAATACTGAAGAACTCATTATTCTGCACTATACGCAACTGGACTAACACGGCTATTTTCTGCTTTAATATATCTAATTATAGATACTATATATATATATATATATATATATATACACACATACTAAAGGGACAAAGTGACAGATAAGTGTGTATAAGGAGGGAAAATATATCAAATAAAAAAGATAAAGTGATAGATAAACATGTGTATGTGTGGAGAGAGAAACAGGGAAATAGCGAGACAAATTGACAGGTAAAATATATATATTTATATATAATAGAGACGCAAAGACAGGTGTGTGTGTGTATATATATATAATATGTATATATGTATGTATATATACACATAAAAAGAAAAGAAGTGCCAGCTCCATAGCAGAATACTGTATACAAAGTAGAATCTTTATTACAGACTAGAGTTGCCAACAGGACATGCACTCACTTCAAATAGATTAAAAAACAACCTCATTGGAGACAATCTAAAGAGTTCAGAACCTCATGAGGGACAAATCAACTGATTAGTACACAATGGAACTGTGGTGGCTGCTGCTAAACAGATACTCATCTGTGGTGTAACATGCAGCTGCTTTGTCCAGGGGTCCCTTCCATGTCTGCAGTGGTAATAGAGTTTCCAACGGGCTCTCACCCCGATCTGGCAGTAGTGGCTTCAGCCTAGTACATGTAGCAAATGCAGATGTACCGCCTCAGGCTCACTGGTATAGAGGCTAGCCAGCACGGAACGCCTCACCTAGCACAGCTCAGTACACGGAGGTAAACACTGCCCATGACACCGCACCCCAATTTCACACCAGTTAGTTGATAGTACTGATCATAATACCTAACAGTTCACAAATTGACCATACTGGAACCATATATGATAAATCAGTTTCATGGATAATTTGAGTCAGTAGGACATACTATAGACTACCAACTTGTTAAAATATAAAAAAGCTACAAACAACACTGAGTGTTAGAAACGATCAAAATAAAAAATGAATGATAAAAATAAGATTGGAATGAACGGAAACTGAATGATGGATTAACATAATGCAGCCCTACCTTAAGGGCTAGGAACCAAAACCAACAATACGAATGAATATATAAATAAAATGACCAAGATACATAGAGTGTAACTGCAAGGCCAGGTGATGGCTGAAATGATAGGAAGGGGTTCAAAGCAACATGAGACAACCATAAACAGTGTAATAGCAACAGAAGGCATGACACCAGACTAATACAAAATGCTGGTGTCAATGCACTCATTGAGACCTTGGTGTGCCAATGTGCCCAAACGGTAAATCCAATAGGACTCACGAATTCATAAAGTTTTAAACCTGTCACCTCCTAATTTTGAGCTAGGTATAGCCTCAATGCCAGTAATCCTAAGGCTCACTGGGTCCCGAGAATGCATGGTGGAAAAATGACGTGGAACACTATGGGTTAACATCCCCCTAATGATCGCACAGCGATGCTCAAGAAACCTGAGACACAGTGAGCGTTTGGTCCGACCGACATATTGAATATTGCATGCACAAGACAGGACATAAACTACATGGGTAGTTAAGCAGTTGATGGAACGTTTCATAGGGTGTGAGGACCCATTAAAAGAGGATGAGAAGGACTGTGATAGAGAGAGGTGTTTACACATAAGACACCTGGACCTGCCACAGCTATGACTGCCAGTAGGTGCAGTCCTACAATTAGTGACAGGAACCAGATCCCTTAATCTGCTGGGAGCCAATACTTTTTTAATATTGGTGGCTTTACGAAAAGCAACCGGCACCTTGGGTGTTAAATGTTTTTTCAAATATGGATCACACATGACTACACTGCAGAGTCAATTAAGCACTTCTAGAAATAAAATAACAAGTAAATAGATTGATGCGGTGAGAGTGAGAAATATTAAATAGATGACAAGAGGGTAAAGGGTAGGAAAATACAGGGGGAGAGGAGAGAGAGAGAGAGGCGAAGGGGACAGGCTGAGAAACTGACAGGTCAATAGACGGAGAGGAAGGGCTAGGGAGAAAATGACAGACAGGTATATAGATGAAAAGAGAACAGAAAGATGGATGGACGTGGAGAGAGATTGGTGGATGGTGGTAGAGATGCTGATAAATATATCGGGTAGGAAAAAGCAACACAGGGCACTACGGATTTTATCGTCTATTTATTGAGCCAAATAGCTAGGCTATTTATTAAGCGGCTATTTGGCTTAATAAATAGATGAGAAAATCCGTAGTGCACGGTGTTGCTTTTCTTACTATATTTAGTGAATTACTCACAGGCTGTCCCTGATCACAGGAGCAGCGGTAACTGTATTACTGATTTCATTTATGGTGTGCAGCAGGCATCATTATTTAGCAGTGATAAATATATAGGCCCATGTCCATTAAACGGTGCTAAGCGTTATAACGCCTCCGCTCTCATTCATATGAATGGAAGTAAGGAGTGCTAAAGCTTTGCATCCTTTTGTGGATCTGTGCCATAGTGAGAGAAACACACAGACAGATCTATACATTGTAAGCTCCTAGGGATTTATTTCTACTAGTGTTTTCTTTGGTGCAGGTTCCCCATGTTATACTGTATTACCTGGCATTTTGTTTGTAATGCGCTGTGTACATGGGTGAGTGACAATATTAGCACCTGCAGAGACTGAGAGTGATACCCTGAGACTTGGGGAGGAAGAGAGACCTGCAACTTTTAAGGGAAATACATTTATTGCAGAGGTTGGGAGACAAAGATACTGGTAGTGCACCAAATATCTGGGTTTCTTACGAATCAGAATCAATGCTCAACTGCAAAGCTGTTTACAATTGTTGTTGTTAATAATAAATAAGTTATTATTTCATATAGCACATTTCTCCCAATGGGGCTCAAAGCGCGGCACAATTACAGTATAGTGCGCGGTACATAGGAATTTCTACAGACAGTCCCTGCCCCGCAGAGCTTACAATCTGTTTTGGTGCCTGAGGCACAGGGAGCTAATGACTTGCCCAAGGTCACAAGGAGCCGACACCGGGACTTGAACCAGGCCCCACTGCCTCACACTGTGTCATTATTTCCAGTCAGTGTCTGCACTCACTGAGCCGCTCCTCCTAAACATTAGGACAAGTCACGCGGTGTGCCAACCCATAGTATCATGGTACTCATAAAAACTAAATACACTGAGATTAATGGGGCAGTTCCACTTGGCAATATACATGTGAGTTGCAGTAAAGTACTCAACAAAGTGTCTTTGTACTTTTTTTTAAACTTTGTAAAATGTAGCCTTTCTTAATTCAAGGTGTGTTTAATGTACTTACAAATTAAGCCCTGAAGCAAAAGTGTCTATTTTGAAAACATATATTTTCCATCTGTATTGTTTCAAGGTATGTGGTCAGGGTGAGAGAGAAATCTAAATGTAACTAGCTGTGTGTGTGTGTGTGTGTGTGTGTGTGTGTGTGTGGTTTGTGTGGGTTTGTGTGTGTTTTTGTGTGTGTGGTGTGTCTCTTGTGTGTCACATATCTTCATATTGTGTATGTGGGTGTGTGTATATATATTTTTTATATATATATATTACACACACACATTTATACATTTTAAGTTATGGTGGGTGACCATAACTTAATGTATATGGTAAACCTAACCAGCCTTGCAAATTGCAAAGCCAGCAGTACAACCAACCTCACACTGATGAGACCCATTAAGTTTGAAACTTGTCTGTGAGTGGTTTGACTGGCTTTGCATCTAATCCCATGCTGTGCTTAAAAGCATGTGTGAACAGCAGGGCATTTGCTTATATGGGTTCCATGTAAATAGATTTCAGGCAAAAAGTGATACATTGTGTGCTCATTTGCATGTCATTTCCCAGAAGCCCTTGCTGCAGTGGAAGCACTGTATGCTAAGTGATAATGGTTGAAAGGCAGGGGTGCAGACCTGTCTAAGACATGTGAATGTGCTCAGAAGTGATATTTTATATATCACAAGAAGAGACACATGATTTGTGTGTATATATATAATATATATATATTTATATATTTATTGTATGAGGAGACACATGGTGTGTGTGTGTATATATATAATATATATATTTATATATTTATTGTATGAGGAGACACATGGTGTGTGTGTGGTGTGTATATAATATATTATATTATTGTATGAGGAGACGATGTTGTGTGTGTGGGTGTGTGTGTGTGTGTGTGTGTGTGTGTTGTTATAATATATATTTTATTGTATGAGGAACGCGCGTGTGTGTGTGTGCGTGTGTGTGTGTGCGTGCGTGCGTGCGTGCGTGTAGGAAGGACACAGGATTGGGTTGTGCCTCCTATCAGGAAAGACATTGTTACCTCCTTTCTCGCTCTATATCCGTAGAAGCCACATCTGTTTCGGGGTGAAGTCGGCCGAGCAGATGCGCCAGCAGGCGCACATTCAGGTGGTCAGCAAAAGCCTGTACAGCCAGGATAATAACCACTCGCCCCTTGCATTCGGGGTCCTGGATCACCGCATGGTAAGGAGCTCTGAGCAGCAGAACGCTGGATCATTTCTAACCTGCATTTGCCGTGTGAGCGGCCCATTATAAAATAATACCGCGTGGAACCCTCACACAGTGAGCTCACACTCTAGTTTTTGTTACACTGCCCCCTTGCTTTAGGTACGTAATCACAGAGCCATTCCACAGTTTTTAAACCACTAGATGGGAATCTTACTCAGTCCCTCAGATGTTGGATAGGACAAATCTTTTATTGCAGGGACACCTGTGTCTAATGTAAAGACTGGTAATCTATAAGGTACAAGAGAGTCATCTTTCAGAGACACCAGAACAAGCAGTCACGCTTTCAAATTGGAGTAGTAGGTGCAGGAAACGGCCTGCCAGCAGAAGTAGTAGGGTAAAGGACAGTCCATAAAATGAAAGCATGCTTAAGGCCTGGGACATAGTGCCCAAAACAGTGCGGAGGCGCGCTGTGGCTCAGGGAAAGCGGTGCTTTCCCTGGCCTTACACAGCGCGCCGTCAGGGGGCGGGCCAGTGACGTCACGGAGCTGGTTTGCCCTCATTGGGCGAACCGCTCACGTGACCGGCTTTGCGCTCCGGCAAGCAGGAAAATCTCAAACCTCCGTCAGACACATGCTTCCCCAAGCGTGCGGACGCGTGCGTGAGCCCCTGCTAAAGCCGCTCTCATTGCGGCTGCAGGGGCTCAGTGCCGAGCAGCAGCACAGTTCAGCACATAAGCGCTGACCATGTCCGAGGCCTAAGATAAACACAAAGGAACTCTGAGGATCAGGAAGTACTGAGTAAAGGGCCCTCGATCCTGTATATCCTATGCTTTTG
The DNA here is from genome assembly GCA_036426205.1 of Ascaphus truei. NCBI lineage: Eukaryota > Metazoa > Chordata > Amphibia > Anura > Ascaphidae > Ascaphus > Ascaphus truei. Next base: position 79,600,211 of record CM071573.1, read on the forward strand.
TAAGGGATAATGGGCAGTCTAGTTGCACAAAATGGTCTTTCTTTGCGGCACAAAAAAAAAAATCTGATGTCTATTGTTCAGGCGGGGACATTGTTAACTCGCCTTGTAGTGACTGGTCATTTATAAAACATTAATTAATAAACACGCATGTATATTTTATATTAAGAAACAGATTGCAGACAGCAAACCCAGTGAGTTTTTTTCGCCCCTCTTTGTTTCTGGCATGTCACCTCTCGGGCTTCAGGGCACCAGCGAGAAGGACCGTCCATGCCTGACCTGTGGGAAGAACCTGGCAGAATGTCTGGGGCACTACGGCTACCTAGACCTGGAGTTACCCTGCTTCCATGTGGGGTACTTCAAGGCCGTCATTGGAATCCTGCAGGTGAGAGACACGGTCAGACAGAGGTCACGCGCCAGTGTTAGTGGATTATTCATTTCACTGCTAGAGGGGAAAGAAATGCAGATTAATGCTTATTTGGGACAAACCGAACCTACTAGGAATCCCATATACTGCAGGTTCTCTTATATTTGTAGCATCCCAAATGACCACACACAAATATAAGTGTGTGTGTGTATGTGTGTGTGTATATATATGTATATATATAGAGAGAGAGAGAGAGAGAGAGACACAGAGAGAGAGAGAGACAGACAGACAGACAGAGACACACACACACACTTAGTTAAGTATGGTGGGTAAAAAAGTGACAAAAACCCTCCACAATAGAGCATATAGCAAATGGAAATATTCCTGTATGCTCATTTGCATGTCTTAGACAGGTCTGCAACCCCGCCTTTCACCATTATCACCCAGCATACAGTGCTTCCACTGCAGCAAGGGATTCTGGGAAATGACATGCAAATGAGCACACAGTGCCACTTTTTGCTTCAAAACCATATAACATGGTCTCCTGTAAGCTTAAGCTTGCTGCATATCACAGCTTTGAGCACAGCCTGGGTAAGTTGCATAGCCAGTAACCCCCCCCCCCCCCCCCCCCCCCCCCCCCCCCCCCCCCGCATGTCCCCCCCCCCCCCCCCCCCCCCCCCCCCCCCACGCCGGAGCGCTCCCTGTGCTTATCCCTCCTCTCTCCCACGCCAGATGATCTGTAAGACCTGCTCCACCATCATGCTGTCTGCAGAGGAGAGGAAGCAGTTCCTGGATTTCCTGAAGAGGCCCAGCCTCCCCTACCTGCAGAAGAGAGGCCTGAAGAAGAAAATCTCGGACAAGTGCCGCAAGAAAACCATCTGTCTGCACTGCGGGGCCTTCAATGGTGAGAGCCGGAGGGGAGGGTCACTGCTTCGTTCCTTGGCTGACATTTTAATGGTCACTTCTTCATTCCTGTGTGTGTGTGTGTAAATATGTATATGTAGCCCCCTTTCCCTATGCTTAAAGGAAAACCCACGGGCAACTATACGTGCTGCTGTACCTGTATGCTCACAGGAGGCCTGAGCCTCCGCTTCTGGGAGCCTGGGGTGAGATCTCTCCGTGCAGCACCTCCACCTATGAGGGATCCCAGTGTGGGCGGGATGACTCCTCACAGAACACAATACCCTCCGTAATAACAATATACACCACACAATATATATATATATAACGGATCTTTACTATACACAACACAGTAGAATAATAACATACACACCCTGGGGTAGCTAGCCCCAAATAACCCTGAGGTGCTTGTGCACCTGTATACCGGTGTCTAACACACTACCTCCCACAAATATGTGTCCCAGGGCAGCGCTACCCTCCCTTGGCCAGATGGTGCACGTTGGGTACCTTCCTGGGTACTCCAGTACTCAGGTGCAGCTTGCTGATGTGTGTTGAAGCAGGTCCCACGCAGCGGGGCCTCCGACAGCAATGTCCCCTCTCGCCTAAGGTCCCAGTCCTCCACGTGGTGTGAGCTCCAGCCGGAGTGTCTCGCACAAATGTCCCTACAGCTGCAAGCTGGTCCCAGGCCGCAGTTCGCCGCGTGGACGTCCGTCCACCGGTACAGCAGTGCAGTGACTGATATAAGGGGAAGAGTCCCTATCTGGGGCCTTCCCTACAACACTTAGCAGGTTGCGACTCAGGGCCTAAGGGACAAGGTCTGGCCTAATCCAGGTAGCTACTGCTCCCGGGACACTACCTTCCAGCTTGCCGCCTCCGTCAGCTCTGGTTCGCGGGGTCTCTGCCTACGGTAGATAACCTGCTCCTTCAGGCTGCTTCCAGCCCATTGGCTGGATCCGCCCACGTGATCTCCATCCCCCTGAGGATTCTGGGACTCGTGGTCCCGCTTCAATCTATGTGGAGCCAAATCCAAGATGGCCGCCGCGCTGACCACACTGCGCATGCGCGCCCCTCTCCAAGATGGCCGTCCCTGCCAACTCCCCAATCCCGCGGAACTCCGCCGAGCAGCTACCCCTTCACCGGAGGTAAGGAGGGGGACTCTGCTATATATATTTATAACTATAGAGAAAAGAGAGGAGAAAGCGCACGCCTCATAGTGTAAAAATTACATTTAATGTTGGAAAAGGGGTAGGGAAGGGAAAAGGCTCACTCACATGGGTAGGATAAAATAAGGCAGTTGTGAATATATGATCACTGCCAACGATATGGATCCGCGATGCTTGTCCTCGCAGGAAATGTACAGCAGTCCACTGGAACCAGTAGAAGCCTCACACTCCGGGGACTCTGTTTGTAGAGAGACTTTGTATCTCGCTGCTTTCAAATCTGCTCCGGCCTAATCGCGCTCCTACGTGATGACATGTCGTCGTTTGATGATTCTGACGCGTTTCGTCACTCGGGCAACTTTTTCAAACGTTCCAGAAGTGCCTCCATTGAGATATATTGGACATTTAAGGGACTGTTTTTTTGTTTTTGTTTTTATGTTGTGTGTTATTGTTGTCCTTCACATATTACCACTATATAATTATCCCTTTCAATGAGACATTAATACACTATCATTGTTTGACAGATCAATTATTTTATATACATAATAATTTTTAGATTATAACTTATTTATTATATTTTTGTCACTATTCACCTTTTTTCATATTTATAACTATACATAGGTTTTGAAATATTTGTGCTTTGTGCGTATATTAAAATATATATGTACACACACACACACACACACACACACACCCTAGTTGTATTATATACGTATGTATATTTTTATATGACTGTAGCCCCAGCAATGTACGCAGCTGGTTTAACACAATAGATAATACTAGAATATAGGGAATTATAATTCAATAAGTGCATCAAACATAAAAACACATGATTGGAATTGGTACCCTTTGTCCGGAGAGCTTACAATCTAACTAGTATGTTGGGAGACTGAGACATTAGGAGTAAATGCAAGGGTCCAGGTTTATATATTTATACATTATATATTTATACACATATGTTGATATGCAAATGTTTATAGTTTGAAAATGTGGCGTTATGTAAATAGTCTCGCCACTCGGCATCTCATTCAAGCCGCGCATTGGGGGGCGCTGCTGCTGTAACTGACTCGCGTGTGTCCCTGCAGGCTCGGTGAAGAAGTGCGGCCTGCTGAAGATCATCCACGAGAAGTACAAGTCAACCAAGAAGGTGGTGGACCCCGTGGTGTCCCACTTCCTGCAGTCCTTCGAGACGGCCATAGAGCACAACAAGGAGGTGGAGGCTCTGCTCGGGCGGGCACAGGTGGGTACATCGCTGTCCCTCCACATGCTGACTGTTCCATGAGGCTGCACCTGGTAACAGTGGCCCAGGCGGAAGAGGCCGAGTGTGTAGCTCACATCACTTGGTGACACAAGGGAGCCATGAACTGTAGTTTGGTTCTCCCACAACCAGGAGGAACAGATGTATGTATTCTGGACTTCCTAACAAGGGGGGACAGTTCCACATGGAAGGACGTTATGGCCCATCAAGGCTAGACCTCCCAGTGCAGGAGGATTCATTGATACATAAGAGCCTGTAGTACACCCTGTCCATCCCTTCTGCAACATGGTAATGCAGTGAAATCGAGGGAAGCGATATATAGTCACCATATCAGCTGGTACTGACAGGCGAGACGTGAATCTGTTAGACTCACAGCCGGGACACACACACAGTCCCTTTCATGGCTGGATCTTGTAAGATAGGTGTGCAGGTTGGGTTAGTCAGGCCCCTATGGCCTACCAGTCTTGCAGGGTGACTGACACAGACCGATGGCCCATTGAGTTTGCCTGTCCTACTCCAGGGTAACACAGAAAAGCTACTTTGCTGCAGTTTCTTTTACATGGACCCATACACACTAAATGAGTGGAACACGTGGCCAATCCTGTCTTGAGACCTTAATTTGTTAGTTTATTATAAATCTGTTAACAAAAAGTGCCTGAAATTACAATATAGCCTGAAGTTCCACTTAAATTGTTAAATTGATGAATGTAGGATTCCATTTTTAATGAGGGTTGCTTTGCCCATTACAGCGGTTTGAGTCAATAAGGATGCTCTGTGTTATCCATTATAGAATGATGCAGCCATATGCTTGGCTGGACTCACATGTTTGATGGGCTACAAAGCTTGTAACAAAAAAAAAGAGATTGGTAAGAGCTTACACTCCTAGTACTCACTGTACCGGAACGGATAATGAGGGTACCATTTGCTTTCAGGTGTCTAATCCTGAACTAGATCCCATTTTGGAACAGATTTAATTGTAGATAGGCAGCGTACAATCGTAAATTGAAGAAAAAAAGTGTCCTGATTGAGGTTTCCTATTCCTCCTACGGGTTTCACTCCCAGCTGAGACCGACACGCGTTTTTCCCTTCAATTTACGAGTACCCGCTGCTTTTCTATTTTCGAATCTCTACAAAGCTTGTCTCAATCCCTACAAAGCTTGTCTCAATCCCTACAAAGCTTGTCTCAATCCCTACAAAGCTTGTCTCAATCCCTACAAAGCTTGTCTCAATCCCTACAAAGCTTGTCTCAATCCCTGCAAAGCTTGTCTCAATCCCTACAAAGCTTGTCTCAATCCCTGCAAAGCTTGTCTCAATCCCTGCAAAGCTTGTCTCAATCCCTACAAAGCTTGTCTCAATCCCTGCAAAGCTTGTCTCAATCCCTGCAGGAGAACCTGAACCCACTGGTGGTGCTGAATATCTTAAGACGGATCCCGGCAGAGGACATCCCGCTGCTGCTCATGAACCCGGAGGCAGGGAAGCCCGGCGACCTCATCCTGACCAGGCTGCTGGTTCCCCCGCTCTGCATCCGCCCGTCCGTAGTGAGCGACCTCAAATCTGGGACCAACGAGGACGACCTTACCATGAAGCTGACCGAGATCATCTTCCTGAATGATGTCATCAAGAAGGTAAGCCTGACCATCCAGAGCGCCGCCCTTCTGTCTGTGTCTTGGGGCCCTGTGGGATTGGTCATTGGGCATATGTAAATATATCGGTTTAAGGGCAATTACCAAGATTATCACACTTAGAATTCTACTTTCGATTATCTGCTATTTATAGGTAATCGGGTTTCAATGATTTCTAAGCTAAGGGGTTTTTTGCACCCAATGATGAAATTGTTTTCATATTTATAAGGGACGGGGTACAGAAGCCAAAAAATGGGAGAAAGTCCACAAAAAGAAAACAAGAGAGTATCTAAGTGTAGATGTTTTAATAATGCTGGTGGGTGTGCAGAGCCTTGGCTCCTATAGAATGCTTACTCACCGTGCGATGAGTTATAAATGGCAGATCCAAAACGGTGGCAAACGTGCTGGTGTAAACTTGCTGGTAAAAGCTCAATACTCGCGACGAGTGCAGTGGTCACGCCCCCCCCCCCCCGGCGGTTCAGCCAATGAGGGCGAACCTGCCAGGTGATGTCATAGCCGCGCCCCTGTCACGACCTCCCTGTCTTTCCCCCTGCATCTCTGCACAGACCGGGGAACAGAGCTGCACTCGCGGGCAGGTGCGCATATAGCGCCGGGGCCGTAGCCTAATGTTTCTTGCAGAGACAGGTCTTGGGAAGAGAGGAAGCAGATCAGGATACAACTGTATTTATAGATCACTAACTCGGCCCCCTTTTTCCACGCGGTTCTCTGTAACAAAGAACTTTTAGCCACGTTAGCTTTTCAGACCAGGCCGGAAATGTGATCGCTAGGCCAACCTCCAACATCTGTTGTGCATTAAACCCTGGGTGCAATTCACCTCTTTTGGCTACATACGAATTCTAAATCTTACAACATATTCTCATTCAAATGTCTCGATATAAGTTCTCATTCATACATTTTAATATAACAAACGGAATTCTAACAATCTGCGTCTCCAGAATTGGAGTAAACGGCACCAGATTTCTCACAGAAAATGAAACCTCTTACAAGTATTTGCCGTTCGGTGAACGTGGTGCATATTTCGTGGTTTTGCTGGGGTTTTTTGCTGTGCGTGTGCAGTGGTGAGACCTTGGCCTGATGCTTCTCTCTGTGGTTCCATTTGTAGCACAGGATTACAGGAGCCAAAACCCAGATGATCATGGAGGACTGGGACTTCCTACAGCTGCAGTGCGCCCTGTACATTAACAGCGAGCTCTCCGGCATACCCATGAACATGGCCCCCAAGAAATGGACTCGCGGCTTCGTGCAGAGGCTGAAGGGGAAGCAGGGTGAGCGGGACAGACTAATCGTTCTGCACATGACTCCTAGTGCTGAAATATCTGCAGTAATAAAAGCAGTATTAGCTGTAATCATCCCGTTTCATTCGCTGGGCTGCTGGAGCTTCTACTTTGTACTCATTTTATTGTTTCCTGTTTTAAAACGTTTTTATTCGTTTTTGCCGGTTCGTTAATGGATTAAATACGTCTTTTTACCATCTGGTGGTTCAGTGGACCTTCTCTGGGAAGCGACCTGTCCCTTCTATCTGTGTTTGTCACCATGAAACGAGAGGGACAAATTCATGGGCCCTAGTTCTTTTCTGTGTGTGGTTATGTCACACTAAGAGGGACAGATAGCCGATAAATCCTGTTTGACAGTCGCTTTGTCCCTCTGTGTGGTGGGAGACGGAATGGATTGACCATTGGTTCCTTCTGTCACTTTGCGCTGGTAATGACTGGCTAGAGGGGTGACCAGTCCCTCCGGTCACTGTCCTTGTGCTAGGCGACGGACAGACCTAACGACGGCTTTGTTTTCGCAGGTCGGTTCAGGGGGAACCTCTCGGGGAAGAGAGTCGACTTCTCCGGCCGTACGGTCATCTCTCCAGACCCCAACCTCCGGATCGATGAGGTTGCTGTTCCCGTCCATGTGTCCAAAATATTGACCTTCCCTGAAAAGGTGACTAGTCACAGTCCTCCCATATAACTATAAACATTACTCGTTCCTGAAGAAGAGCCACTTGGTGACTATCCGAAGGGCCTTATCTATTGCTACAGTCCTGCTTTTTATTTTACCAATTCCATTTATTTTTGAATACTTTGCAAAATCCTCCAGCCGTTCTCAGGTTATTTTTCTGCAGTGGTCGAAATGACTCTTTTTGATTCATTAAAATTGCTTTTGACTTCAGCAACTGCAAAGGGATTCTCTGCTGATAAGGATCCTTTTAGATCGCGAGGGATCGCAGTCTGTTCACGGCTTGTCGTTCTGCTAACTAGCAGCTGCCCTCCTCTTACAGGTGAACAAGGCAAATATCCACTTCATGAGGAAACTGGTGCAGAACGGCCCAGAGGTCCATCCAGGAGCCAACTTCATCCAGCAGAGACACACCCAGATGAAAAGGTTTCTCCCACTTCTATGTCCGTCTCCATCTCTGCCTTGTTGTGCTCTGCGGGAGTTAGGTTACCCTGAAAGTGTAACTTCCCACGGCCAAACTCCCAGAAGCTCCTGCATTAGCAAGCAGTTAAATCTAAATGATGATTCCTTGTGATATTTTTAGTTGTGTGTGTTGAAGCCTGTGTTTGTATTGTACACCATAGAATACAGAAGGCACAGCCAAGCGTTTGCCCAAAGAGCTTACCGTCTAGTCCGTTGTTTTAATACAAAGGAGGATAGATTTGTTTGCTGGCGCACGGTTTGGAGCGTCCCTGATTTCATGTAAATGTAACGAACGACTCCGTCTCTTACTCGCACCGAGTAATGGTTTTCTACCAACGCCCTGCGATAACACACTTATTTGTTTGTTTTTTGCCCTCTGGATAAGTGGGTTTAACCAGATACTGTCTGGATTTAAGCTGAAACCTACCAGCCTTATAACCCAGATTCACTATTCGTTGCTAAGTGCCCGTAATATATTAGGAATGGAACCTAAAGTGCACGTCGGCGCTGTGCAGATATAATTCTGTATGTAGTTAATAAACTCGACTCACCTTGTAGATATTTTTATGACACATATTGAATCATTAATATAATAGTTGCAAGCTTCAGGCATGTTTATTATATGATGATAGATCTCTGCCGTGTCTGTGGATAGGTTCCTGAAGTATGGCAACCGTGAGAAGATCGCTCAGGAGCTGCGGTACGGAGACATCGTGGAGCGGCACCTTATAGATGGAGACATTGTCCTGTTTAACCGGCAGCCTTCTCTGCACAAGCTCAGCATCATGGCTCACATAGTGAGTGATACAGGGAATCGCACGCACGCTCGCTGTGCGACAGGCAAGATCGCATGCACGCTCACTGTGCGACAGGCAGGATCGCATGCACACTCACTGTGCGACAGGCAGGATCGCATGCACACTCACTGTGCGACAGGCAGGATCGCATGCACGCTCACTGCGACAGGCAGGATCGCATGCACACTCGCTGTGCGACAGGCAGGATCGCATGCACGCTCGCTGTGCGACAGGCAGGATCGCATGCACGCTCACTGTGCGACAGGCAGGATCGCATGCACGCTCACTGTGCGACAGGCAGGATCGCATGCACGCTCGCTGTGCGACAGGCAGGATAGCATGCACGCTCACTGTGCGACAGGCAGGATCGCATGCACGCTCACTGTGCGACAGGCAGGATCGCATGCACGCTCACTGTGCGACAGGCAGGATCGCATGCACACTCACTGTGTTACCAGACTCAGGTGGGACAAACAGGATCGCATGCACACTCACCGTGGGAAAGGCAGAATCGCATGCACATTCGCTGTGCGACAGGCAGGATCGCATGCACGCTTACTGTGCGACAGGCAGGATCGCATGCACGCTCACTGTGCGACAGGCAGGATCGCATGCACACTCACTGTGTTACCAGACTCAGGTGGGACAAACAGGATTGCATGCACACTCACCGTGGGAAAGACAGGATCGCATGCACGCTCACTGTGCGACAGGCAGGATCGCATGCACACTCACTGCGACAGACTCAGGTGGGACACAGGCTCCCATTCACACTCACTGTAGGACAGGCAGGCTTGAATGCACACTAACTGTGTTACCAAACTAAGGTGGGAGACAGGATCGCATGCACAGTCACTGTGCGACAGGGAGGATAGCATGCACACTCACTGTGTTAACAGACTCAGGTGAGAGACACAGGATCGCATGCACACTCACTGCGACAGGGAGGATAGCATGCACACTCACTGTGTTACCAAACTCAGGTAGGGGACCAGGATCCCATGTACACTCACTGTAGGACAGACAGGCTCGAATGCACACTCCCTGTGTTACCAGATTCAGGTGGTGGACACAGGATCACATGCACACTCACTGTGGGACAGGCAGGATCGCATGCACACTCACTGTGCAACAGGCAGGCTCGCATGCACACACTGTGTTACCAAACTCAGGTAGGGGACCAGGATTGCATGCACACTCACTGTGTTACCAGACTCAGGTGGGACACACAGACTCTCATGCACACTCACTGTGCAACAGGCAGGCTCGCATGCACACTCACTGTGTTACCAGACTGTCTCTGAGGTGGGACAGACGGGAATATTGTATTTATGCTCCGTACAAGGCCAGGCGCAGGCAGCGTCTCTTGTCCGCACTATTATACATTACATCTGCATCTAATTAGGGCAGCTACTGATCTCCCTTTAATACGCGGAGGCGATACAGCGCTGGTGTGACCAGCTCCTATTCTCACACCACTAACCCCTCCGTATATGCGCCATAAGCCTCACATCTGCACCCTGCCGCACACAGGCCCGGGTCAAACCGCACCGGACCTTCCGCTTCAATGAATGCGTCTGCACGCCGTACAATGCTGATTTTGATGGGGATGAAATGAACCTTCATCTTCCCCAGACAGAAGAAGCCAAGGCTGAAGCCTACGTGTTAATGGGGGTAAGTTCACGAGTGCGAGTAGGCATGGCGCAGACCGCTCTCCTGACCAATGAAATAACTGCAGTGCATTGTGGTCCTCGTCTCGGCAGCGAGGAGATGGAGGCTGCTATTTATTTGGCAATGTGGCGAATGGAGGTTTCCTGTTTTTTGTCCCGCAGACCAAAGCTAACATGGTAACACCGAGGAACGGGGAGCCGCTGATTGCCGCCATCCAGGACTTTCTTACCGGTCAGTTCATGCGGCCGGTCAGTGCCGGGGATGATTGACATGTGGCAGTGAGATGAGACGGGAGCAGTGTGTGCCAATGTTTAATAGAAAAGGCAGCCGTGGATGAGACATGCCGTATGCCAGAGCCACGGACTCCAAATTTAATATGCTGTGCAGCCACATCCCGGGGATGGGGGAGACTCGTTCCTTTAAATGTATGGGACTAAACTCCTGTCCAGCACAGGGACTATGGCTGCACATGAATAAGGACCAGAACTGGGTAGCCGTGCATGTTATGCATGTATTGTGTGAGAATGAGGCCACTGTACCCAGAGGTGTGTGCTGCAGTGAGAGAGCGCTGTGCTTCTCTCCGTGGCCCCTGCAGTGAGAGAGCTGTGCTTCTCTCCGTGGCCCCTGCAGTGAGAGAGCTGTGCTTCTCTCGTGGCCCCTGCAGTGAGAGAGCTGTGCTCTCCGTGGCCCCTGCAGTGAGAGAGAGCTGTGCTTCTCTCCGTGGCCCCTGCAGTGAGAGAGAGCTGTGCTTCTCTCCGTGGTGCCTGCAGTGAGAGAGAGCTGTGCTTCTCTCTGTGGCCCCTGCAGTGAGAGAGCTGTGCTTCTCTCCGTGGTGCCTGCAGTGAGAGAGCTGTGCTTCTCTCTGTGGTTCCTGCAGTGAGAGAGCTGTGCTTCTCTCCGTGGCCCCTGCAGTGAGAGAGCTGTGCTTCTCTCTGTGGCGCCTGCAGTGAAAGAGCTGTGCTTCTCTCTGTGGCACCTGCAGTGAGAGAGCTGTGCTTCTCTCCGTGGCCCCTGCAGTGAGAGAGCAGTGCTTCTCTCCGTGGTGCCTGCAGTGAGAGAGCTGTGCTTCTCTCCGTGGCCCCTGCAGTGAGAGAGCTGTGCTTCTCTCCGTGGCCCCTGCTGTGACTCTGCTTTTCCCATGCTGGAGAAGATTTGAGTCCCATTCATTTGAGAGGAGCTGAACGCTTTCTCCAGCGCTGGGATGCGGCTTCACATTATATTAAACAGAGGCCAGCGCAAGCAGACACATGGAAACTACGCTGTCACTGTGATAGACATGTCTCTTCCCCCATAACCACCCAACTTCTCCATCGCCAGGCGCCTACCTTCTCACCCTGAGGGACACTTTCTTTGACCGCTCCAAGGCCTGCCAAATCATCGCCTCCATCCTCGTGGGGAAAGACGAGAAGATTAAAGTGCGCCTGCCACACCCGACCATCCTCAAGGTGCCCCCCTCCATTAATTATCTGGGAGGTCTTGCAAGACCGTTAACGAGCACAGCGTCTCCCCCCCCCCTGCTCCCGCTGGGTGTATATGCTTGTTGCAATGGCCTCTGCCATGTGTTTTCCGGGGGTGTGCTCCGATCTTCCCCCCGGCCCCCCCGGTGTGCTGGGCTCATCGCCGCTCTCTTTGTATCCACAGCCGGTCACTCTGTGGACAGGGAAGCAAGTTTTCAGCCTCATCATACAGCCCAGCCTTGACAACCCAGTACGTGCCAACCTGCGGACCAAGGGCAAGCAGTACTGCGGCAAGGGCGAGGACCTGTGCCACAATGATTCCTGTAAGTGCCCATCACTCGCAGCGTTGTAACCACTTTCTCTGGGTGTACGGTTCCCATTCAGTGATACAAATGCAGATTACATCTGTGTGTGTGTATATTGGAGCTGATGAAGCCGAAGTGAAGTAGTCCCGAAACGTTGGAGAACAGTTGGCCCGTACCCTCTGATGTGTCTGCATGGGGCGGGGGTCCCGGATGTGCCCCCCTCTTTCGTCATTGTTGGTCCGTGTCTGTATCCGCAGATGTGACCATTCAGAACAGCGAGCTGATGTGCGGCAGCATGGACAAGGGCACCCTGGGATCCGGCTCCAAGAACAACATCTTCTACATCCTTCTGCGAGACTGGGGACAGCTGGAGGCGGCCAATGCCATGTCCCGGCTGGCGAGGCTGACACCGGTCTTCCTCTGTGAGTGGGGGAGTGGGCGCGGTGACGCGGAGAGGGTGCTGGGGGATCGGCCTGTAGGGCGAAATAGTGACGCAGACCATGGCCCCCTGCAGTGAGAGATCTGTTGCTTCTCTCCGGGCGTCCTGCAGTGAGAGAGCGTGCTTCTCTCGTGGGACCATGCAGTGAGAGAGCTGTGCTTCATCTTCACGACGCATGAATGTGCCCGATGCACCTGCAGTGAGAGAGGCTGTGCTTCTCTCTAGTGGTGCTGCAGTGGAGAGAGCTGTGATTCTTACGTTGGCCCTGCAGTGAGAGAGAGCTGTGCTGTCTCTCAGTGGGCCTGCAGTGGAGAGCTGGATTCTCTCATGTGGTGCTGCATTGAGAGAGATGTGCTTGTCTCCTGGCCCCTGCAGTGGAGAGAGCTGTGCTCTTATGTGGCGCCTTTGACAGTGAAGAGCTGTGCTTCTTCTGTGGCAACCTGCAGTGAAGAGACTGTCGTGTCGTCTTCAGTGGCCCCTGAAGGAGGAGAGTCGCTTCTCTCCGTGGGGAGTGCCTGCAAGTGGGAGAGAGCTGTCTTCCTCTGTGGCCCTGCAGTGAGAGTAGAGCTGGGCTTCTCTCGTGGCCCTGCGGAGATGCTTCAGAGCTGGGATTCTCTATGTGGCACTGTGCTTCTCTCCGTGGCCCCTGCAGTGAGAGAGCTGTGCTTCTCTCCGTGGCCCCTGCAGTGAGAGAGCTGTGCTTCTCTCCATGGTGCCTGCAGTGAGAGAGCTGTGCTTCTCTCTGTGGTGCCTGCAGTGAGAGAGCTGTGCTTCTCTCCGTGGCCCCTGCAGTGAGAGAGCTGTGCTTCTCTTGTGGATGATTGGACCATGTGGTGGGGAGGGGATGGTACACAAGTTGTTTGTGCACTGTATTGATATTAGTGTTTTGAGTAAGGTGTTGTCTATTGTTCATTCAGTAAAACTGTTATCCATTAATTACTGTGGATGTGGTTTCTGAAGTGGGTTCCCTATGTAGGGTCATTCTACCGTCCATAGATCCTACATAGGTGGAGCGATGAACGAAGATCCGTTCCAGAGGATTCAACCCCAGGCGCCATTAGCGGAGGCTAGACTGCCTGTGAGCTGCAGGTATACGCACCCACACCAGGGTAACAATACATGTTTCTACTCACCCACACTACAATATGAGAATCTGGGTGGGGGGAATACCCGTTACATTTGGAGGGACGCGTGAGAGACACCTGGGGTGCCATGTCCATTTTTTCAAATTGTCCCGTACCTATTTTTGTCGCCATGTTTGGGACGTCCAGAGACGAGGTCCTTGCCTGGGCTTGCGGCAAGTAGTCCGTATATGGAACATGAGCCAGGTTAGTGGCGGGTTAGGGGTAGGAGGCATAAACGCCTGTATACCCCGCAATGAAGGTCCGGAGGGTAGGTGTGTAAAATTCATGGGTGGCAGTGGCATCGCTGTCTTAGAGGAGAACAGGATCCCAAGTACACCTGGAAACCACCCATACTTTTTGGTTGTTTTTGTTTGTAACTCAACAATGAGGATAGATGCCTGGCAGAAGGCACCGTCCGCATGTCATGCCGGGGGCCCTCAGAAGGGTACCCCTAGTCTATCCGACCCAACAAAATGGCGTCTCCCGCCAAAATAGGAGGAGCGCACATGCTGCTGATGCAAGCCTGCCCAGAAAAGTTGTCGCCAAACATTTCTGTCAGGGTTTGGCGCGAAGATCAGTCAGAGCCCCCCCCTGTGCTGTGAGTTGATCGGTTGCTTGCAGAGCCGAAAAACAAATTCCCTTGTAAAAAACGTGCCCTTCCTTTAGATTCACCAGGGGGAGCAGCAAGGGTTAGCTTCAATCAGACGTGGACGCTGTGATAGACACTCTGATCTCTGCGGATGAGATGAGGCATGAGGATGACGATAGCTTGTCAGGGGAATACACCCTAATGTGTATGTGCTGGCGAGCTGACCAGGAATAGAACTCATTATGCTACTGTGCCCCCTGCTGGCAAGTGATAGGCCATGACGAGGGAGGCCGTCCCGTAGGCCGTATGCATAGTGCCACTAGACTTCGGATTCACGACGGTGGGGGATGGGGAGCCGTGTACGCAGTGCTTTAGGCCCCACCTGTTGACTGTCCTAGAGGTGCCCTGGCTTGGGAACCCGCAATGTATTGTGTGTCGGGTCGCACTTTTCGTTTTGATGCTTGTCACCCCCCAGCCTACGACCCGCTAAGGAGCTAAGTTGAACACTTGGCAGGAGAGCGTGCGTGCTGCAAGTGTAGGCCCAGGAAGCACGCCATTCGTACCCACAACCCATGGGTGCATTTCAGGAATCTCTGGGCCTACCTTGCGGAGGTGATCATGTCCATGATATCTTCCTGGGGAAAAGTGATGAAGTCCATCGTGGCGATGCGCCCTAACCCGGCGCACCACCCCCGCGGTAAAATCAGTAGGATATCATGAGTCTTCTGTGGGTCCTTTAACCGCTGGAAAAGGTGTCTTCCGATGTTGCGGACCCCTGCTTGGCCCCGTGTTCCCTACAATGGTCAGGTCACGACACTACTCAACAGAGGATCCCCCTACGTCCCTAGAAATGGGGACCATACCTAACGCCGACAAGTGTTAGTCGACTTGCCCAGGCGTGGTCGGTGGGTGAGCCTCCGTTGACCACGCAGCACGATGGCTCCTAAGTATCTGGGTCGCTCCGTGTAAGTGATAAGGGTTCCCGCTACTGACATGCGCCTGGCGAGGTTTCCTCACTAGTAGATGGTAGCGTCCATGGAAGAGATGGACACAGTGTTACAGCGATCCTGCCGGAGGGAAGGAAGAAGTCCCTCGACGAGCCAGCCGAGTGGTAAGGACCCCCTTGTTCCTCACAGATCCCGATTGTGAGGTGGCCGTGAGAATGAGCCAAGAAGGCAAAGTTGGTTCTGAGCGCGGAGTGGAGCCCGTTGCTCCGACACAATGGTCCCAGGACTGGGATCAACGCTCCCGAGTTTTCAAATCATCAGCGTTGAAGTGGACTGCCCAAGGCAGGGGAGGTCCTGAACAACCACCCAGGTGGGAACTGACGCGTCCCCGAGGACATGTTGGCTACCATAAATCACCGCAGGGTAGGTTGTATACTTTTCTTCCCCCTGCCATGTGAAACCGAGGACATTTCCCCAGTTGCCTTCGCTTCTCGTTTCTGGGAGCCTCACAAGTCGTAGGGACAAGGGACTGTTAAAGAGATCCAGGGAGACTGGCCTCCTTGTACGGCCCGAAAAGATAGGCAGGGCGTGCCATCGCCATGTGTGGACCGCGGGAAAGGTTCCTGAGAACTCATGGTATCTAGCCCATCCCTGCCCGGGATGTACCGTGTAAAGGTCTGCGTTCAGATACAACTGGGCACTCCTTCCACACCAGGGGGGAAGTAGCGAAAGAGCCAGATAAACTGTCGCCGTTCTTAGAGTGTGCTCTCCAAGAAATTTTTCTGGGGAGGCTCACGGACGGCAAAAAGTGAGTGGTACCCCATTCTGATCTGGTAAAGGGGGCCACCCACAAAATGGCTCAGTGGTCTCGTTCTGCTGGGGTGTGATGTATCATGTAAACCTGTTGGCAAAATTGATATGTTAGGTACGGGGGTTAGTGCCACGAAAATCTTCAGTAGTTGAATCTGTACCACTAGCGTCGTTTCCCAAGCGAGGGCTGGTGGTGTTCACCAGGGGGAGAGTGTAGCCAGTCTTCCCCAGCGCTATACAGCACCCCCCTGCTCACCCTGCGATTCGCGGAGGCGCCGCTCCATGGCAGCTCCCAATGGAGATACGTCCGCCGGGTTGCGAAGGGGAAGGGCGGTCAGTCCCGGACTCTGGGTTGCCGGGCACCGTGCGCCGGTTCAAAGCCGCAAAGCGCGGGAATGGAAAGGGCTCCGAGCTCGGCCTCGGTCCTTATTAGGCGCCCCGCTTTCATAGGTTCTCTGCGGCAAGGCCTCGACGCAATAGGCGCAGTGAGTCCCCGCGGCCCCGAATAGTCGCGCATGCGCGGGCATGGAAACCCTGCGCCAGGGAGCATGTTGCGGTAGGGCAGGGAAGTGCGCAGGAGAGATCGCGCGGCAGGAGAAGTAGGATGGATTAGTGTAGAGGTTGCGGCTGGCCAATACAGGTGTTGTGTAGGCAGAGCGGAAGGCATACGCAACGCGGCCTCAATGTTATTGTGGGGCCTCGGGTACACAATTCCATGCAGACGACCATTAAGGCTGCGAGGCCACGCACCAGTGCTTGAAGGAGCCAATAGGGCTTTGAGACTGACCTGGAGGGAAAATGATACATTTCCCGGTGGCTTTGCATGAGTCATGTCAGGTTGGAGCAACGAGCGAGAGCAGAAGGGGAAGGAAGGATGCAGTGGAGTGAGTGCACAACACTCTGACTCAGATAGGTACCCCACCCTCCAGGTAGGCCCCAAACTCCCCACAGTTAGTGGGGACTGAAAGGGACGCCAAGCCCCGTTAGGCGACTATGCCCTTAGTGTGAGTGCTGTCTTGTCAGGTCCACAGCTATTACTGCTGTGAGGTCTGACGGCAGGCACTGTGTTTGTGTCCGCAGCTGGTTGCTGCACGCGACAAGTAAGTGGCTGTTGCGTGTGCAGTAGATAGTTATAGGGAGGATTAGGAACTAGGTTGAGGTACACCCCAGGGCCCAGTTAGTCCCCTAGTGCACATAGAGGAAGCTTATGGTTGTTAGGGTTTGGCTATCTTAGACGCGGTAATCCTCACCCATAGTTAGAGCAGCAAGAGGGTTTGCTGTATGATCGGAGTGTTCAGTAACTGGTCGTTTAAAGAGCACTCCGCTGGAGATTTTTCCTGCTGATGGATGCCGAGGTGCACCCACTCCCTGCAGAGAGCAGCGAGCACGCCGTGGTTCCGATACTGTGCGGTTGTTGCAGAGCCCAATGATTTTCTCCTGAAGCAGGACTCGGTCAGGGAGTGTTATAGAGTTGGTATGATATAATAGTGACCACCGGGCCCACACCAGGGAACGCGCTAAATCGCTCACTCACATAGCCTTCTATCTGTTTTATTGTATGGTACAGCTAAGAGACTGAGGGGAATGTGATGATGACTTGGTGGTTTGGATGGTGGACATCATTGTAGTTTGATGCACTGTTCTGATGTATATGTTGTTTTGAAGTAATGTTTTCATGTGTTTCACTGTTCATAAACCTGGTCTATCTAATACTGTGGTAGTGGTTTCTGGAGGGGTTCATGTTAGGTCATTCTAACACGCCATAGAACCTACATAGGTGGAGGCGCTGAAGAAGATCCGTCCAGAGGATTCACCCAGGCTCTCATTAGGAGAGGCTCAGACTGCCGTGACCCTGCAGGTATACGCACCACACCGTAACATAGAATGTTCTACTCACCCACACTACATAGAGATTGGGTGGGGTGGAATAACGTTACATTTAGAAAGGCAGATTTTAATAACTGCGGTCTAATCTAGTAGCAATACAATGGGATGATGTTTTGCAGGGAAAAATGTAGAAGATAATAAAGGGCAGTCTTTTAAAACATTGTTAGAAAAGCACACTTTCAGTGTATACCCTTGGGCTAATATAAAAAGAAATAAGTCAAAACCAATGTGGCTAAATAAACCAGGTAGGGAGGAAAGGACAGAAGAGGAAGGCTTTAGATTCTTTAAGTCAGAAGGGCGGAGACTTGTATCAGATTATAAGGATTATAAGGATGTACAAAAATTGCAAAACGCAATCAACATTAGCAAAAATGGATAATGAAAAAAGGATTGCAATAGAAAGTAAGGTCAACCCTAAAAGTTTCTTTAAGTACAATAACAAAAAAATGAGAAAAGAAATATAGGACCCCAGTGTGAGATGGGAGGCAGATTATTGGAGATAGGAAAAAAGCAGAGAGGTATAAACAAATTCTTTGCCGCTGGTTACCAGGGAAGAATCAAGTTCAATAATAGTGCCGCAGGAGGAAGCCTCAACTTCATATTAATGAACATTGGTTAACTGAGGAAGAAGTATAAGCGATCTTGAAAAAAATAAGTAAATAAGGCACCTGGCCCCGAGGCATACATCCAAGAGTTCTCAAGGTGTTAAACTCAGTAATAGCCAAACCATATATAAATTCAAGGACTCCATTTCCACAGGCTCAGTACCACAAGATGGCGTAAAGCAGATGTGGTGCTATATTTAAAAAGGGAGCTAGATCCAACAAACGGGAAAATACAGACTGTAAGCCTGACTTCATAGTAGGGAAACTACTTGAAGGTTTAATACGGGACAACATCAGGAATACCTAATGGACACAAATGATTAGTAATAGTCAGCATGGATTTATGAAGGATAGATCTTGCCAAACTAACCTTATTTGTTTTTGAGGAGGGTAGTAGGAATTTAGAACAGGGTAATGCAGTTGATGTGGTCTACTTAGATTTTGCAAAGGCTTTTGATTACGGTTTCACACAAGAGGTTGGTGTACACAATAAAAAGAAAATTGGACCCCGTATAATATATGCACCTGGATTGAAAACTGTTAGGAAGGACAGACAACAGAGGGTTGTCATAAATGGAACTTTTCAGGTTGGGCTAAACGGTGAGTGGAGTAGTACCTCAGGGATCGGTATGGGACCCGCTTTTTTAACTTGTTATTAATGACCTTGAGGTTGAGATAGAGAGCAAAGTCTCCATCTTTGCTGATGATACGAAATTGTGTAAGGTAATGAATAAGAGCAGGATGTAATTTCTCTTCAGAAGGACTTGGAGAGATGGAAACGTGGGCAGGTAAATGGAAATGAGGTTAAGTACAGATAAATGTAAGGTTATGCATTTGGATGCAAGAATAAAAAAGGCGACTTACAAATAATGGAGATATTGGGGGAATCCTTGATGGAGAAGGATTTAGGAGGCTTGTAGACTGCAGGCTAGCAATAGTGCCCAATGTCATGCAGTAGCTGCAAAAGGCAAAAAAGATACTTATCTTGCATCAAACGGGCAATGGATGGAAGGGAAGTAAACATAATAATGCCCCTTTACAAAGCACTATTAAGACACACACCTTGAATATGGAGTACAATTTTGGGCACCAATCCTAAAAAAGACATTATGGAACTAGAGAGAGTGCAGAGAAGAAGCCACCAGATTAAAAGGGATGGAACATCTAACTATGAGGAGAGAGGCTAGCTAAATAGATTTATTTTACATTAGAAAAGAGGCGTCTAAGAGGGGATATGATAACATTACAAATATATTCGGGGACAGTACAAGGACTAAAAGAAACTATTCATCCCACAGAACTATTCAAAAGAACTATTCATCCCACAGGCAGTACTAAGGATCGGGGCCATCCCTAAGGTTGGAGGAAAGGAAATTTCACCAGCAACAAAGGAAAGGGTTCTTTCAGTAAGGGCAGTTAAAATGTGGAATTCATTACCATGGAGACTGTGATGCAGATACAATAGATTTGTCAAAAAAAGGTTGAACATCTTTTTAGATGGGAAAGGTATACAGGAATATACCAAATAAGTTTACATGGGAATGGATGTTGATCCAGGGAGTAATCTGATTGCCAATTCTGGAGTCAGGAAGGAATTCATTTTCCCCTTAATAGGGTTTTTTGTTTGCCTTTCTGGATCAATAAGTTATAGATATAGGATAAGTATCTGTTGTCTAATTAGCATAGGTTGAACGTGATGGACCTATGTCTTTTTTCAACCTTCATCTACTATGTAACATGTAAATCAGTTGTAATTCAGCAGCTACACATGTATCCTGGTATTACGAAGGGTAACATTATATTATGTAGAGTATTGTAAGGAACCCCAGCCCTCTCTAATAGCGTTGTCTGAGACGTATGGCATTGTAAGGAACTCCGACCCTCCTAATAGCGCGCTGACAGATGCATTGTAAGGAAACCCAACCCTCTCTAATAGCGCGCCTGAGATCAGATGTATTTGTAAAGAACCTGGACCCCTCTAATAGCGTGTCTTAGATAGATGCATTGAAGGAACTCCGACCCTCCCTAATAGCGCGCCTGAGATCAGATTCATTGTAAGGAACCCCAACCCTCTCTAATAGCGCGCCTGAGATCAGATGTATTGTAAAGAACCTGGACCCCTCTCTAATAGCGCGTCTGAGATCAGATGCATTGTAAGGAACTCCAAACCCTCTCTAATAGCACGCCTGAGATCAGATGCATTGTAAGAAACCCCAACCCTCTCTAATAGCGAGCCTGAGATCAGATGTATTGTAAGGAACCTCGACCCTCTCTAATAGTGCGCCTGAGATCAGATGTATTGTAAGGAACCTCGACCCTCTCTAATAGCGCGTCTGAGATCAGATGCATTGTAAGGAACCCCAACCCTCTCTAATAGCGCGTCTGAGATCAGATGCATTGTAAATTCTTCTATATTTGGTACCATTTTCAAATGAAAATTGCCGGGAACCCTTTAGGGATGCCCCGGGAACCCTGATTGGAAAACACTGCTCTATGTCGATTAAGAGTAAGAAATATTTTTGATCCTATTTACCTGGTGGATAGATATAGACAGTGTTCGACAAACCTATACACTTGCTCGCCCCGGGCGAGTGGATTTAACCCCCGGGCGAGTAAATATTGGCCCAAGCAGCACACGTTTGGTACTAGGTGGCGAGTAGATTTTTTTGTGTGGCGAGTAGATTTTTTGGTGATTTGTCAACCACTGGATATAGATACATATATTTGAGTACTGAGCACCACTACTTTTTAATTAACAAATAAAAAAAAGTAATTTATGTACAAATCTACAGTTTTTCCATCATGATATAGAATACAGTACATATATTTATACGTCTAAAAACCTTCCTCCTTTTCTGCTATAAGTGCATAAATATTGTGTGAGCATTTGTCAAATAAGGTGCAAAGATCCTCAGCCCAGAATATAAATGGTTTAAAACATCTTGAAATCTTGCACAGTACCACTGCTTTTTAAAAGGACTTTGCCCGCTGTGTGTGCTATGTAGGAAAGGCTGCTCTTTACCGGAGGGATATTTGCTCTGTTGCCGGGTAATGTCAGTTCCGCTCTGTCACACGTATTATAAAACGCAGAACGCAAATAAAGAGAGGACTAATTATTGGGGGAAAATAATCACTCGGCCAATACTTCCTAACCCTTTCACTCCCAGAGGAATCTGCGAGGCCCTGCGTCGCTGGCAGCCAAAGGATTACTGACACCGGCATGATTTTCCGGTAAATAGGACACAATATAAAGTAATATCAAGTATGATTACACACACACACACACACATCCATGTACACAGCGCGTCACAGCAGTAATACACGTGACATAATAATAGAACAAAATTAACAATAGGAAAAGGAGTCCCTGTTCCAAAGAGCTTACAATCCAAGGCATACGCGCATACACACGGAGCTGATGAGCACAGGTAGTGGGCGGATACAGCCCACAGAATCAGCATGCCAGGTGCCTTTGTTTTCTGTAATAAGAGAATAATTTGGGGGTCTTCCGATACAGTTCAGCACGCTCATTTTTAGGGTTTGCTGATTTGATTCCCTGCGGGGATAAGAACACGACTTCTGGAAGTGACTGACCCCGCTTCTAATCCCAGTGTTTGCTCCCTGAGACAAGTCACTTTAGGCTCCAGAATTAGATTGTAAGCTCTTTGGCGCAGGCACACAGCGTCTGCAAAATGACTTGTACAACGCAGCGTATACTCTCAGCCCTATACAAGAACAAACGATCTTCCTCCCAGAACATAAAACTGCTTTACTGGTTACACTTCTGCACTTGGTCCAGGTAGGCGGCCCTATGTAATCTGCCGCCACAAAGTTATTTCGGTCTGAAGAGCTTGCAATCTACGCTGGAGCCGATGGATAAAATTAGATGGTCAAACAAAAGTTATTCTCGAATCCAGGCATCCTGTACCAGTCTTATCGCCACATATTCCATCAGCAACTACTGGCACAGAGTGGTCCAATATGATGCTACTAAGACAGGGGTGGGCCACTCCACTCCTCAGGAGCCACCAACAGGTCCGGTTTTTCAGGATATCCCTGCTTCAGCACAGGTGGCTCAATTGACTGTGCTGAAGCAGGGATATCCTGAAAACCTGACCTGTTGGTGGCCCTTGAGGACTGGAGTTGCCCACCCCTGCCCTAAGAGGTGTTGGTGGCCCTTGAGGACTGAAGTTGCCCACCCCTGCCCTAAGAGGTGGAGTAGTCCTACATTTTTTTTATTTACAAGATCCAAACATCTTTTTAAAGACAATTTGGTTTATTGGAAATGTGCCCTTCCCAGCGCACTGCTAAGCGCTGTACAGCGAATCCCACCTATTCTTCGGATATCTGCTTGTGTATTTTGGATCCTTGGGCACAGAAATATATTTTAGATGCACGCTGTTAAAACCTATATCAGTAAATCCAAATAGAAAGGGTATTCCTTACTATTGAAGTACTCTCACCATTTTTTCCCCACAGTGGGGATAGCAAAAAATGGCCACCGTTTACAAACTGTTTTTGCTGCCAAATAATAACGCAATACGCAAAGCAGAGGTTTATAAATAATGTGAAAATAAGAAGCCGAATATGTCTGCGGCTATTTCTGTGTCTTGTGAAACTCCGCTAAACAAACATGAAATAACCATTGTGGCATGACTTTTAAAAACAGCATCCTTTTTAGTGGCAGATATTTATCCCGCTAGCCGGGCAAGTGATGGACATGTTCAGCCCAACCAGAACCAGAACCAGCACCGTTCTACTCAATAGAGACTGGAACATTTTTTTTTTGCTCTTTATTTTTTTAACCCGTTCTGGGTACCTCTGGGTACCTCTGTGTATGTCTGGGTACCTCTGGGTATGTCTGGGTACCTGTGGGTACCTCTGGACCCCCAGCCTCCTGCAGATAGTTCTCTTGAGAGAATCCCCGAGTTGGGACTGTTCCAGTCTCTCGTGTGTGTTGAGTAATAAGAGAACATTACGGCTGCAGGATTAGCAGCTAGAATGACTGGACTGAACCAAGGAAATGGGAAAGAACTTAAGCCGTTAGTCATCTTTGCTTTTAGATTGCAGCATATTCATTTTCAAGGTGAGGGGGAAGTGTTAGGGGGATCCCCACATCAGCTTCTAGAAAACCGACCCCACACCCCCCCCCCCCCAATTCTCATTTAGTTCCATATACTCAACTTCATCTTGTTACCCTTATTCTACCACCCCAAAAAAGTTGGGGTTGTACACAGCGGCAGATTTTTGGAAGTACCAACGCTCTCTATGGGCTGTTTTCTGATGCGGTGCGCTGTCCCAGATATAGGAGGTGACAGACTTGGATGCAAAAACAAACAATTAGTAACCCACGAGATGTGCAGTGGAACACTACGTTGCAAAACACTGCACACCTTAAAGATTGTGAGCTCTTCGGGGTAGAGGTGAAGAGTCGCTACGTTGGCTTGTATAATGTCACCAAGTCTCAGACACGAAACGTTAAAAAGAAAGCGGGAGTAGCCATGTGATGAAGGCATTGGCCTTTGAAGTGGGAGATCCTGGGTAAAAAAAACAAAAAAAAACAGAAACCTAGGTTGAACCACTATCGCCTCGTGCATCTGGATCTAAAGAAATTAGATTGTAAGCTCTTCGGGGCAGGAATTCAACCTGCAGGGTGGTGTACACTACCTGGGTTGAATACAGTTATGGGAACAGAACCCAACCTCTTGCTGCAGGAGAGGGAGGACAGGGAGAAGAGGGGTACAATGTTGCAGGAACCTGTCCGTCCCACAAAGTTTTTTTTTGGGGGGGGGGGGAGAGGAGGGGTCCCAGTATCTCACCTGCAGGGTCCCCAGGTCCTAGGCCATTCAAGTAGAGGATGGACAGCAGGTGGGGTTCGGTCTTCTCCAGGGCTACCCTCAAATCTTGGAAGTGGTCCTTCTCCTTGACTAGAAGCATCTTGAGTAAGAGGTCCACTTTGTCCTGGCCTGTGGAGCAGCTGCTGTCCAGCTCCTGTCTGTCCCTGGTGCTCAGGGTTCCAGCCTCCCCCAGGAGGTCCAGCAGCCTGTCTACATCACTGATAGACTCCACCAGATTCTGGTGGCAGTGTTGCAACAACTCCCGGTGCTTGGGCTCCATCCTGGATGATCTCGCTTGTGCTGCTCCCCCCTCCTCCTGTACAAGTGTGGGGCTTTGCTGTGGAGTCCTGTGCCTCCACCTGAGTTACAGGCCCTGCAGGAACCTCCTCCTGAGTTGCAGGCCCTGCAGGAACCTCCTCCTGAGTTACAGGCCCTGCAGGAACCTCCTGCCTCCAGCCTGCACAGGAGCTGAACACAAGCCTGCCCTGCACCCACTGCCTGCACACAGCCCAGACAGCCTGCAACCAACAGCAGCCATATTGCTCAGCTGGGGAGGGCTGCAGGGCTGCATGCTGTGCCTCACCTCAAAACCTTCCTCCTCTTCCCTCCTCTCCCTCCTTCCCTCTAAAGTCTCTCCAGTCAGCAACGACAGAAAGCAGCTTCCCCCCCCCCCCTTGTCCCTCCTCCCAGTGAATGCAAAGGATCTGTTTCCTGCTACATGTCTGCAGAGCTGGGGGTATAGGCTCCTCTCTGCCTTCCCTAGCTCTCTTCCCTCTCCCACTCTCACCCTCTCTCTCACCTCCCAGAGGCTTTCCCTTCCCTTTTCTCAGTTTGCTGCCCCTGAACTCTCTGATCTTTGCTTTTCCCACTGGCAGTAACAAAGTGTCGCTTTAAGAGTATTTTTTCCCTTCCTCTCCTGTCTCCTCCTCTCTATAGCTCCCTCCTCCTTTCTCTCTCTCACTCACACCCCCCCCCCCCCCTGTATTTCTCCCCCCCCCCCTGTCCTCCCCCCCTCCTCCTCTATGTCTCTCTGACTCCCCCCCTCCTCCTCTATGCCTCTCCCCCTCCGCTATGTCTCTGGATATTTGCTCTGTCAGTTTTCTATGTATTATTCTCTTTCTTTTTATAGTGTACACACAATAATAAAGCACACGCTGCTGTACTAACAACGTAATGTGATTTATTGTATTTGCTGCCAGAGGAGCCTGCAATGCAAATGATGCATTACTGTCCCCTCTGGCAGGAAATGGGTTAATAATAACTTTAAAGTCCCAAACGGACAGATTTTATGTAACCCCCTTTTCCCTATGCCTAAGGGAAACTGCGGGCGATTACGTGTGCTGCTGTTACCTGGACGCTCACAGGAAGCCTGAGCCTCCACTTCTGGGAGCCTGGGGTGAGCTCTATCTTTTAGTGCAGCGCCTCCACCTAAGAGGGATCCCAGCATTGGCGGGGTGACTCCTCATAGGAACCAATACAAACAGTAATAAGAATATCACACCAGATATATCTAAAACTCGTCTTTACTACACACAGTATAATGCAACAACACAATAACGTGCAATAATATCACACCCCTGACTGGTTCCCCCAAAGTACTGAGGATGCCTGGGACACCTATAACCCCGGGATCCGCACAAGCAACCCCACCCAAGTGTGAGGTAGCGCTAACCCCTGTGATGCGTCAGCGCACGGTGGTACCTTCCTGGTCACCGGCCTGACCAGGGAATAATGGGAGGAGGACAATGGATCAGCTCCCACGTGCAGCTCTTGTCCAAGGCTGCAGGTCGCCGCGTGGACGTCCGCCCACCAGCGCAGTAGTGCTACTATAATACTAAGGGGGAGGGTCCCTATCTGGGGCCTTCCCTACAGTACTCCACTATAACTGGCTTGGGGGCAAGATCTGGGCCTAGTCCAGGAGCTACTGCTCCCTGCACACCACCTTCCTCCTTGGCGCGTCCGTCAGCACTGACTATCCTTCCTGGTCCCGCGGAGGATGTCCTGAGTCCCAAGATGGCCGCTCGTGCCTTTTCCTGCAAGGCATTCTGGGACTTGTAGTCTCTAGTTGCTTTCAGAGCCATTTCAAGATGGCTGCCCCTCGGCCCCAACTGCGCATGCGCACCCAGTCAGAAATGGCCGCCGCCACTTCTCCCCGATCACACGGAGGTAAGGAGGGGGACTCTGCTACATTTATATGTGGAATAGTCAAAGCACTCAGGCACCGTGTCTTAAACACGAAAGCCTAACTCCAAAAAAGCACAATAGGAAAATTCCCTTATGTCCTGAGTTTTTAAAGCACTTCTTTTTTAGGGTCCGTGTCTTAAAAATGAACATGCTTAAAACATATTTAAGAGCCAAGTGCCTTAAATCGGATTACAATACAATAAAAGGTGTAACATGGCTGGTCCAGATTGCCTCTCTGCCCTTGTCACATAAATCCTGCTATCGCTGCAGACTGTAACAAGCTATTCTATGGGGCAGTTGACCCCCCCCCCTAATGCTACTCTCTGAGTGACAGGAGAGGAGGTGACCTGGTGTTTGTGTACAGCCAATAATGGTGCAGACACTAGGCCCTCCCCTTCCAGATCTTAGAGAGGAAGTGTCAAACTGTTAGTCAGTTCTAGTCTGGAGAGACTGGAAGGGCTGTGAGTCTCTCCCATCCGGGATGAGCGTGCCCCCCAGCCCCTAGGCGGCTGGGAGAACACCTATATTACACTAGAGGCCTCAAGATTACCAGAGGGCCCTGCACCATCCAGATTCCTGGGATCCTCTGACATTCATCTTCAACGCTGTAAAGACCAACTGCAGTGACTGCACGCAATAAAGCCCTTTGTTTTATATACTCCTGTCTGAGATTGCAGTGTATTGGAGAGGGGTATGGAAGTATTGTGCTTTGGGGGGATCAATCTCTGGGCTTCCTGGAGCTCCCTGAAGCTGGAGGCGCTGACACCCTGAGCTGAGCATCATGAATCACAAAAGTCTGTCCTGGTCCCCATACCAACGCGGACATCTCGGCTCTCCTGGACCTTCACAGGTACGCCACAGCACCACAACACATGTATCAGCCGTAATATCTCCGGGGGGAGGGGGGGAAGCAGTGCTACAAAGGTTAAACAGCTTTACAAAACCGCATTACAATTTGTCTGCAGAAATCACAGGACGCCGATATCCGCCCTGGTGTTAAATATAGAAAGAGAAGGATGACAGCCGTGCTGGTTATTTCTTCCATGTAGGAAAGTAATACAGGCGGGATAAGGAGAACTGTAGGATTGACAGGTAGATCAAACTCCAGTCCTCAACGGCCACCAACGGGCCAGGTATTAGGGATATTCCTGCTTCAGCACAGGTGGCGCTCAGTCATTGTGCCTAAGCCACCTGTGCTGAAGCAGGGATATCCTTGAAACCTGACCTGTTGGTGGCCCTTGAGGGCTGGAGTTGGCCACCCCTGAGATTAATGATTGCTTACAAGGTTTCAAACCACCTAGGTTTCTACATCCATCACTGCAACGAACATACCTTATTATAACTGAGGTCAAAAGTCACGGGGGTCTTCATCTTGTAACTGATCAACTATCTGTTGGTCCAATAAAGGTCTCATACTACCTACTCCTCCTCTATCACTTGTTACTTTACTAGGTGTCCAATATAGAAGTTAGCCAAAGGCACAAACCACATGATGTAAAACTCATAAAATGTGTGTATCCCCAAATCTGACAGATTTGCCTATACAAACTAGTCTGTAACCAATAACAAGGTATACAATCACATACGTGTCACAGTTAATTATACGTGACAACCAACAGGCCCTGGGAAATGTGACACATTCCGGCATCCAGTTAGTTTGATTGTGCATTCACCTGGACTCCAAGCGTCCAACAGAACCCGTGTTCAGAACCGCATGTAAGAGATAGTAAGTGTGATAGTATTAGGGGGTGCAGAGATTCTGTACTTATTCTTAGTTACAATCCGAGTACCACTACATTTTTATTGACCACCCCCGAATTCCCATTCCTCTGTTTATTGACAACCCCACCTGACCAATACTTTTTCTTTTTTTGACAAACTCATACTTCCATTGTTCTGTGTGACGAAGGCCGTGTCCCTTTGTCACTTCCTAAGCATAGATATTGCATAATTCTTACTAAAATATGGTTAGTTTATCTTTTCCCCAAATGTTAGAGAGGTATAGGCATGTTTAAGTCATACACCGTGTCGTTACTTTGACCACTGACGAACTCTTTCGCGGACAAAGAGACCAGCAAAACGTGAGCGCGTCAATTATCAAAGTAAACATGTTGTAAAAGAAAGCGAGATTGTACGGCCCAGCAGCGCCAACTAAAGTTTCTATTTTGTGGAACTCGTTAGTACAGGTTTTTTTTTTTTTTTTTTAACCTTTTTGTGGTTAATGATTCCTATAATTATATTGTGAAATTCTGTGGATCCCCAACCCTCTCTAATAGCGCATCTGAGATCAGATGCATTGTAAGGAACCCCAACCCTCTCTAATAGCGCGTCTGAGATCAGATGCATTGTAAGGAACCCCAACCCTCTCTAATAGCGCGTCTGAGATCAGATGCATTGTAAGGAACCCCAACCCTCTCTAATAGCGCGTCCCGCTGGAGATGCCTGGGACACCTATAAAACCCCGGGTCCGCACAAGCAACCCCACCAAGTGTTGAGGTTAGCGCTAACCCCTGTGATGCGTCCAGCGCACGGTGGTACCTTCCGTGGTCCACCGGCCGACCAGGGAATAATGGCGAGGAGGGACAATGGATCAGCTCCCAGTTGAGCTCTTGGTCCACAAGGCTGAGGTCGCCGCTACGTGGACGTCTCCCGCCCACCAGCGAATTAGTGCTACTAAATATAAGGGGGAGGGTCCCTATCTGGGCCTTCCCTACGTACTCCACTATAACTGGCTTGGGGGCAAGATCTGGGCCTAGTCCAGGAGCTACTGCTCCCTGCACACCACCTTCTCCTTGGCGCGTCCGTCAGCACTGACTATCCTTTCTGCGTCCCGAGGAGGATTGTTCTGATCCCAAGATGGAACCCCATCGTGCCTTTTCCTGCAAGGATTCTGGGACCTTGTAGTCTCTAGTTGCTTCAGAGCCATTTCAAGATGGCTGCCCCTCGGCCCCCAACTGCGCATATGCGCCCAGTCAAAGAAATGGCCGCCGCCACTTCTCCCGATCAACGGAGGTAAGGAGGGGGACTGCTAGATTTATATGTGGAATAGTCAAAGCACTAGGCACCGGTCTTAAACACGAAAGCCTAACTCCAAAAAAGCAAATAGGAAAATTCCCTTATGTCTGAGTTTTTTAAAGCACTCTTTTTTAGGGGCCGTGTCTTAAAAATGAACATGCTAAAACATATTAAGAGCCAAGGTGCCTTTTAACTCGGTATTACAATACATAAAAGGGTAACATGGCTGGTCCAAGAGCTGCCTCTCCGCCTTGTCACATAAACCTGCTATCGCTGCAGACTGTAACAACTATTCTATGGGGCCGTGGACCCCCCCCCTAATGCTACTCTCTGAGTGACAGAGAGGAGGTGACCTGGTGTTTGTGTACAGCCAATAAATGGTGGAGACACTAGGCCCTCCTTCCAGATCTAGAGAGGAAGTGTCAAACGTTTGTAGTCTAGTTGGGAGAGACTGGAAGGGCTGTGAGTCTCTCCATCCGGGATGAGAGTGCCCCCCCAGAGCCCTAGGCGGATGGGTAGAACAACCTAATTACACTAGAGGCCTCAAGATTACCAGAGGGCCCGCACCCATCAGATTTCTGGGATCCTCTGACATCATCTTCAACGCTGTAAAGCCCAACTGCGTGACTGCACCAAATAAAGCCCTTGTTTTATTACTCTGTCGAGATTGCAGTGATTTGGAGAGGTGTATGGAAGTATTGTGCTTTGGGGGGACTGCTCTGGGCTCCTGGAGCTCCCTGAAGTGGAGGCGCTGACACCCTATAGAGTGAGCATCATGAATCACAAAAGTCTGTCCTGGTTCCCCATCCAACCGCGGACATCTCGGCTCTCCTGGACCTTCACAGGTACGACACAGCACCACCAACAAATGTATACAGCCGTAATATCTCCGGGAGGGAGGGGGGAGCAGTGCTACAAAGGTTAAACAGCTTTACAAAACCGCATTAACAATTGTCTGCAGAAATCAAGGACGCCGTATATCCGCCCTGGTGTAATATAGAAAGAGAAGGATGACCAGCCGTGCTGGTTATTTCTTACCATGTAGGAAAGTAATACAGGCGGGATAAGAGAGACGTAGGATTGACGTAGATTAAAACTCCAGTCCTCAACGGCCACCAACGGGCCAGGTATTAGGGATATTCCTGCTTCAGCACAGGTGGCGCTCAGTCATTGTGCCTAAGCCACCTGTGCGTGAAGCAGGGGATATCCTTGAAACCTGAACTGTTGGTGGCCTTGAGGGCTGGAGTTGGCCACCCCTGAGATTAATGATTTGCTACAAGGTTTCACCACCTAGGTTTCTTACATCCATCACTGCAACGAACATACTTATTATAACTGAGGTCAAAAGTCAACGGGGGTTTCATTCTGTTGAAACTGATCAACTATCTGTTGGTCCAATAAAGGTCTCATACTACTATCCTCCTCTATAACTTGTTACTTTACTAGGTGTCCATATAGAAGTTGAGCCAAAGGCACAAACCACATGATGTAAAACTCATAAAATGTGTGTATCCCCCAATCTGACAGATTTGCCATACAAACTAGTCTGAACACCAATACAAGGTATACAATCACATACGTGTTGTCACAGTTAATTACGTGACAACCAACAGGCCCTGGGGACTGTGACACATTCCGGCATCCAGTTAGTTGATTGTGCTTCACCTGGACTCCAGCGTCCAAAAGACCAGTGTTCGAAAACGCATGTAAAGATAGTAAGTGTGATAGTATTAGGGGGTGCAGAGATTCTGTACTTATTCTTAGTTACAATCCGAGTACCACTACATTTTTATGACCACCCACGAATTCAATCCTCTGTTTATTGACAACCCCACCTGACCAACTTTTTTTTTTTTGACAAACTCATACGTCCATTGTTCTGTGTGACGAGGGCGTGTCCCTTTGTCATTCCAAGCATAGATATTGCATAATTCTACTAAAATATGGTTAGTTATCTTTTCCCAAATGTTAGAGAGGTTAGGCATGTTTAAGTCATACACCGTGTCGTTACTTGACCACTGACGAACTCTTTCGCGGACAAAGAGACCAGCAAAACGTGAGCGCAGTTCAATTACAAAGTAAACATGTTGTTAAAAGAAAGCGAGATTGTACGCCCAGCAGTCGCCAACTAAAGTTTCTATTTGTGGGAACTCGTTGTAAGGTTTTTTTTTTTTTTTTTAACCTTTTTGTGGTTAATGATTCTATAATTATATTGTGAAATTCTGTGGATAGATCAGATGCATTGTAAGGAACCCCAACCCTCTCTAATAGCGCGTCTGAGATCAGATGCATTGTAAGGAACCCCAACCCTCTCTAATAGCGCGTCTGAGATCAGATGCATTGTAAGGAACCCCAACCCTCTCTAATAGCGCGTCTGAGATCAGATGCATTGTAAGGAACCCCAACCCTCTCTAATAGCGCGTCCGAGATCAGATGCATTGTAAGGAACCCCAACCCTCTCTAATAGCGCGTCAGAGATCAGATGCATTATAAATTCTTCTATATCTGGGACAATTTTCAAATGACCTGAAAACTGCAGGGAACCCCTTTGAAAAATACTGCCATACTAATTGTAGCAGCTTCCCCATTCCCGGGACTCCCCCAATACATGGTAACAATGTTCAAGGGGATTTGGTATGATAATGCAGTACATCTCTTCATCTAACCTTTGGATTGGGAACTTTTATATGAGAGAAAGGAGAAAAAAATGTATATTCTCTGGCGGTAATTACAGGGCAGAGTTGGTCAGCTGCACTGCTCACCCTTCTTAGGCCCGGGCCATAGAGGGGTGGGGAGAACGAAGGCGTGCTAATGTTGAGGCTCGCCTGCACGGACTTGCAGGCGAGCCAGCGTGCGCGAAGGGAGCCGGGGGGAGGTGGTTGGTGGTTGGAGGCGGGGCAGTGACGTCGCTGGGCCAATCGCCTGCGACGCACTGACGTCAACGCACTGACGTCAATGCCACGGCGCCGTGACGTTGACGCTGCTGTGCAGTGATTGGAGGTTTTCAGCCGACAGCGCGCTGAAAAACAGCTTGGCACTCGGCTGAAAACTCCAAAGCCTGAGCACGCCTGCGGACGCTCGCGTGAGCCCCCTCTCAAGGCATCCTCATTGAGGATGCAGGGGCTCAGCGCGGAGCATCCGCACGCCTCAGCGCTGCTTGTCCATCTATGGACGCAGCCTTAGAATTCATGTCTTGCGAGGACTTGTCCTGCCCATTGGTATCAGTGGCTGAGCTGTAGTTAAAGGGCTGGAGGGGAGAGAAAGTGTCCCCCTGCACAGAACGGAGCCCGAGAGGGGAAAACCCTGTTGTGCGAGTGGCATAATGGTGATGAGAGAGGACCCTATTGGGGAGAGGTGTCGCCCTAAATAAGTGTCAATAGTAGAATCCTGAGGCTTCCCGCGTCTCCAGCTCAGGATAGGAGCACATTGGGAAGTGGTAGCACTTTTGTTGAATGGAAAGGGGGATTTGCGCGCGCTGTCCCTCCAAATGCGCTCCCTCAGCTTCCGAATCTCCCCAGCAGTTCCTGGTCTCCCGTGGTCAGCGGGGCATACTCAGGACAAAAAACGCAAAAATAGGAGCGCATAGAAAGAAAGCCAGAAAACCGAAATTAAGACATAAATCTTTATCAAAGTAAAACAAAGAATGACATATAAAATACCACATAAAACGTATCACAATAAGGGTCAAATGACACCACATACTGTAGATAACACGTATATCTAAATACACCCAAGACACCCGCCCAGGATAAGGTACTAACACCTATGGCTCAGTGGGAAGGTCCTGATAAAGATGGTAAAAAAGAGAGCACTTAATCATTCTAAATCCATGGCTCTTAGCTTAAATCTCCCTCAAGAATTAGTAAAATTACTCCAACTAAATTTCGACTTTAAATGGAATTCGAACCATATCAAATATCTAGGGGTCCAATTAACAAAAGATTACTCGACTTTATACAACGCAAATTTTAAACCCTTTTTCGATCAGATAGCTAAGGATTTAACCACTTGGAATCCATATATAATATCCTGGTTTGGGAGAATAACTACAGGCATACCCCGGTTTAAGGACACTCACTTTAAGTACACTCGCGAGAAAGTACATCTCGCTCAATAGGCAAACGGCAGCTCGCGCATGCGCCTGTCAGCACGTCCTGAACAAGAATACCGGCTCCCTACCTGTACCGAAGCTGTGCGCAAGCGGGGAGACTATAGAGCCTGTTACACATGTGTTATTTACATGACTTATGCACGTATATGACGATTGCAGTACAGTACATGCATCGATAAGTGGGAAAAAGGTCGTGCTTCACTTTAAGTACATTTTCGCTTTACATACATGCTCCGGTCCCATTGCGTACGTTAATGCGGGGTATGCCTGTACTATTAAAATGAATATTTTACCTAGACTCCTATCTCTTCCAAACTCTCCCGGTTAAAATCTGTCAGAAAGACCTAAATAGTGTACAGAAGAAAATGTTGAAGTTTGTCTGGCAAAATAGGTGACCCAGAGTTCGTAAAGATATTCTTTATAAATCCAAAGCAGGAGGAGGCTTAGCTCTCCCGAACTTACAAAACTACTATAGATCCACACAGCTAGGGCAACTCATTAGCTGGCATTCAAACCCAACCGAGAGGAGGTGGGTCGAGATAGAGGACCTGATCTGTTCCCCATGTAAAATAGAAAATCTTCTCTAGCTCAACAAAAAGTATAGACCACCTGAGACCTACAAGAACCCGGTGATATCCTTTGCCTGTAATCTCTGGGATTCCCTCAAATCCAGGTTCCAACTAGCCGGTACCCCTTCCCTTATGCAACCCCTATTCTCGGACCCCTCCCTTCCTTTTTACACAGGAAACCCGCACTCCCATACCTGGGTTCAAAAAGGACTCACAAGAGTCAAGGATATCCTCACCCAAGGGAAAGTCCCCCCATTCGCTACAAACAAACCATGATATCCCCTCCTCCGAATTCTTCAGATTTCTCCAGGTTAGGAACTATATCCAATCAGTCTACAAACCAAGTCATCCCCATGCTTTAACTTTGTATGAGGACTGGTGTCTACACCAGCCCCACACAAAGGGCATCATCTCCAGAATATATCACAGTTTATCCTCTACCAAGAACAACCAAACCCCCGATAACGATATGGTATCCTGGGAAAAGGATCTTAACGTCTGTATAGACTTCGATATCTGGAAAGACATCTGGGAAGCTGCTTCTAAAAACTCATCATGTGTTGTAATTAAGGAGAATATTTACAAGTTAATATTTAGATGGTATATGACTCCTGCCAGGTTGCACTCTTTTCTCCCAGGCGTCTCCCCTCTGTGCTGGCGCGGTTGTGGTGAAGTGGGGAATATACTGCACATATTTTGGTCATGTCCCAAAATCCAACAAACATGGACGGAAGTGTTCACCTTAATACACAAGATACTAGAAATCTCTGTCCCACACGACCCAGTATCTATATTACTAGGAAAACCAATGGCTAATATCTCTCAAAAAAAAAGCTAGAGTAATAACCCAAATTTTAAACGCCTCACGGTGTACAATTGCCAAAAATTGGAAACAACCGGCCCCCCCATCCTTAAATCAAATAAACAACACAATTTGGCATATAGTCTATATGGAAAAACTCTCGGCCTATCTGAACGGCTCTACCCCGCAATTCTCTGAGATTTGGGCTCCTTGGTTCCGCCATGCAGGTATATCCCCATATATAGACTATAATACTTTGAACAGAGTGATACATGTGGTATTTAAATTGTTGAATACAGTGCGATATTGGTACAAATGCTACCCCTTCCCCCCCCTCCCTGATCTCCATCTCCCTCTTCTCTATTGTTCCACAGCCAGTTTATTTGTATTACTGTATCCCCCTTTTCTTTTGTGTAATATGCTGTGTTTACCTTATTTTGTATGTTTGAAAATGTTCAATAAAAATTGAAGTAATAAAAAAAAAGAGAGAGCACAAGGCTGCCACGTTGGTATAAAACTGACCTTATCGCACTGTGGAACATCCTAACGGCTTCCTCGCGGTGTCTCAGGGTTGTAGCATGTAGGTCCGTCGTCACGGACGTAACGTTGCTGCGTATGTCGTCACCACCTACGCGTTTCGTGTCAAATGACACTTCTTCAGGGCATGGTCATGTGGTCTCATGGTGGTGCTTAAATACCTCTACAGGTTAATGCATCAACCAATCCAAGACACACAGTCTATGTCAGATGGCCACACCTTCCAATCAGTTACCATAACTTTTGTTGAATGGCATCTAAATTAACTCTAATAAATAAGAGTAATCCTTTTATGGGGTCTACTTGCAACAGACTCCGAACTACAGAGCTGGGCATTACCAATGCAAACACAGCACAGGATTTATCAAAAGAGGAAAGTTTGTAGGATTTTTTTTATCAACGTAATGTTTTTTGTTTTTTGTTTTTTTTATGTGTTTCAGGCTTCTCCAACAACAAAAGCGATTGGTTGCCAGCCGATTTTAGTGGACTTGGATTCTACCTTGGGTTAGATTTTTCCCCCCTCTGTTTATTTTAGCATTCAAACCTGTGATATAGCTGTACCCTTCCGTATTGTAACAATGGAGCGAGAGGGAGTAGGGGGTACGATACCTTTTATTGAAGTAGTTGATACGATATAAGCTTTCCAAACTGTCAGGGCTCTGCCATACCCAATGAAGGACCCTGAGAGGTTCGATACCCTGACATCCAAAACCTATGCCAAACTAGGTGTACTACAAAGGAACAAATCCTCCCGGTCAGAAAGCGTATCGCACAGCAGATGCTAATGCCAATTATAGACAATGGGGACATAGTATACGGCACGGCACCCCATACTCACCTTGGCAAACTTGAGATCCTCTACAATTCAATTTGTCGTTTTGTTCTCCAATGCAACTACAACCCACATCACTGCGAAATGCTCAAATAACTTGATTGGTCATCACTTGAGTCAAGGTGCAAAGTTCACCTTTCCTGTCTTGCCTTCAAATACTTTCTGTGCAAGCTACCCAGCTACCTGAACAAGCTCCTCACCCCTACCACATGCAGCACTTATCATCTGAGATCAGACTCCAAAAGACTGTTCATGGTCCCAAGGTTCAATAAAGTATCCGGCCGCTCCTCCTCTTACCGTGCACCCCAAAACTGGAACAGTCTACCGGAGACTCTCACAGCCGCCACCAGTCTAAGTTCTTTCAAAACTAAGGCTGTCTCACATTTTAATCAGGCTGTAACGGTTACATACGCCTATAATATATATTATCTTTAACTGTGCATACAATGCCTTGTATATAATGTATACCCCTTTTCACTTGATGCAACTATGTACTTGTAACCATGTATTATTTGTCATAACTCTGTGCCCAGGACATACTTGAAAACGAGCGGTAACTCTCACTGTATTACTTCCCGGTAAAACATATTCATAAAGAAATAAAATACTTGTTGGTCCAATAAAAGGTACCACACCCTTACTCCCCCTCCCTCCTGTTACTACATGGAAGAAAGGACCGGCACAGCCCCCCACCCTTCCATATTGAATTTTTACTTTATGCTTTTACTGCAAAGCGCTGCACACATATTTGGCACAATGTTTATAAAACTAAAATAGAATTATATTGGGCCCCATAAAAAATACGGCCTATAAAAAAAAATCCAGTTCTTCTTGATTTTCCCACAGGAAGGGTGTTTACCTGCAAAGTCTTCCGTTTCTACAATACCGCGATTCTTCTTTGGCTATAAATACGGAGGAGAGAACCGTCTCGGCGCTTCACTGCGGCTTTTATACACAAGCAAAAAGCCTCTCGCCTAAACTTAGCAACAAGAACAAGGCGATGTTCTTAACCCTTTGGGCGCTGGGAATGTTTGCGAGGCACCATTCTTCAATGGGTGGCATTTCTGGAAAAATATGGTGGCAGTATTCAAGATACCCAGCAAAAAAAAAAAAAAAACGGTTTAACGTGAATATTCGGTGAAGTGTTGGGTTTGCCAGTGGAGTTTTGGTTTAGTAGGACTAAGGAAATGTAAAAGGCTATTTCCAAAAGACAAACATGCGTGAAGTACAGTGTGGGGGTGATGGCGATTCCAACCTATTTGCGGCACAGGGGATAATATTTTTTGACCTTCATCTTTTCCAGGGGTGGAATAGAAATGGCACATTGTGCAAGTTGAAGCAGGATAACATGGCAACAGTGAAGGTACCGGTGCCAGATTGAAACTAGTTTAGGGGAATTATTAATAAAAACATGTATTTTAAAAGAAACAAAAAAAAAAACCCATAAGACCCCAGGCCTCACCGCATTGTATACCAACATGGCAAAAACAGCTTTCAAAAACTGCAATTGTTATGCAAATGCCAAGACTTGACCAATGAAACAAATCTTTGCCCTTTATTAACTTTGACCCTGCACAATAGAACCATTGACCTTTCTGTGGGTCACAGGTCACGGTACCTTCCTGGGGAGAGCGTTTTTTAACAGCTGCCCCAAGGGCCAGATTAAATCAGGGAGCATAACGTGACGTTACCTAAAACAGACGCGGACATTAACGCACTAATTACAAGGTCATTTTATTACAAATTACCACCCCTACCTGAGCCGGTAGTCATTGCCTTAACGACTCGCCATTTCAGGATAGAGCTACATTAAATTCCGATAACGTAATGTTAGCAAAGCCTCCTCCATCCAGACCCTGAAACGTCAGCGAGAGAGAGATTATCAAAAGTCCAGGAAAATATCCTCAAATTGTTTTAGTCTTGCTCCGCTCCGAGCGCCACGTGAGGGTCTGCATGGGAGTAACACAAGGTTTAGGTAGAACTTAAAGCAGGAATCAGCCCCCCCAAAAAAAAAAAATATATATATATCTCACTATATATTTCTGAAAGCATTGTATGTATGTTTCCCTGGTGTGTTCCCTGTCCCTAGCGGCAATCTCATTGGTCCCTTGGCCTGCCCGCCCCCACACACCTCTCATTGGCCTCACACACTCACACCACTGCTTCAGGCCCCCTTGCAGCTCACCTTCCCCCCTCCCGGTGGCCGTCACTCTCCCCCGTCACACGGACAGGTCCTGCACCTTCCCTGCGGCACGTTTCCCGGCGGCTCGCGCTCACAGGTGCAGAGACTCCTCCGAACGGGAGGAGGGAGAGCAGAGAAGGGCCAGGCGCGCGACAATCGGAGGAGCGCGGGAGAGAGGAGCGGTGCTGTGAGTCCTGGCAGAGGTGAGGGGGCTTTGTGTGTGCGAGGGGAGAGGGGGGGACAGTGTGTGTGGGACACCGTGTGTGTGTGGGGGGGAGGGACAGTGTGTGTGTGGGGGAGGGGGGGAAGTGCGTGTGTGCGGGGCAGGGCCCCGGGGACCCCGGGCCCCGACCCGGGGGCGGGGGGGACAGTGTGTGGTGTGTGTGTGCCGGGAGGGGCCCCTCTTTCCGGTCTGGGGGTGGTGAAAATGTAGTGGGGTGAGGTGGGACGGGTGGGGAACAGTGTTGTGTGTGTGCCTGAGGGGGGGGGAGGAACAGCGGTGTGTTGGTGTGGGGCGGGTCGGGACAGGTGTGGGGCGGAGTGGAGACCGGGGCCCCCGGGGGACAGTGCCTGCTGTGGGACACGTGTGTGTGTGTGGTGGTCGGGGGGTACTTCTAGGGGACAGGGCCCCCTCCCCTTGTGGGTCGTGGGGGGCTACGGGAACTAGTGAGTTCTTTTTGTGGCCCTGTGGTGGCCCGCGGAGGGTCGGGCCGTTGGATTGGCCTGGGGGATCCTTCGATGGGGAAGATCGCGGCGGCCCCCCCCCCCCCCCCCCCCCCCGGGAAGTGTGTGTGGGGGAGGGGGGGGACACGGTGTGTGTGGGGGGGGGGACAGTGTGTGTGTGTGTGTGGGGGAGGGGGGGTGACAGTGTGTGGGGGAGGGGGGACAGTGTGTGTGTGTGTGAGGGGGGAACAGTGTGTGTGTGTGTGGGGGGGACAGTGGGGGGGGGGAGGGACATTGTGTTAGGGACGTGTGCTTCCGCTGCGGATGTTTGGGGGCCGGCGCGCCCGAAACACCAGCCCCCCCACCCCCCCCTCCCCCCCCCCCCCCCGCGGGCGGGACCGGCTGGCCGGGCCGGGGTTTCCCACCCGTGGAAAGTGGTACTTCCCTGCGGGCGTCGCGCGCCATGGGATCCAAGTGCTCCCTCCAGGGCGGGGGGTCCCGCGTGCTCCTAGGGTTCCGCCCTCCCCCCCCGACCCTCTCCTTTGTCCCCCCCGGGGCGCCGACAAGGTGTGTGTTGGGGGGGGCGGGAACGGGGGTCGGTTGTGTGGGCGACCGAGGGAGTGGGGCAGTGTCGTGTGGGCCCGCCGAGGGGTTTGGGGGGGTGGGAAAGCCCCGTGTGGGCTTTGTGCTGGCGGGGAGGGGGGGGGGGGACAGTGTGTGTGTTGTGAGGGATGTGTTGCCTGTGTGTGTGCCACGGGGGGGGCAGTGTGACTCCCGGGCAACGCCGGGTCTCCCAGCTAGTAAATATATATAAGCCCCCAGAAGAAGCAAAGGGTGCGAAACGCCGCGTTGGGGTTGTCTTTGTGTGCACCCCCCCAGGATCCCATTCTTCTGCTGTGAACCTTCGCTGCATTAATACCACAGACTTTTTGCCATTCATACCATCTCAGGACCTCACAACCAGGACATACCTTATATGATGATCTGCAAGTATACCTAGTGCTGACCTACTCCTACAGGGGTGATTTCATGCACTTCTACCTGCTTCTCTGTGACCTAGGTGGGATTGTATTGGCAATCCATAATATTGGCAGACTTGAGTTCACAGCATACAGCTTACATATATTTTTGGACCGGCCAGTCTTCACTTACATCTCAGAAGTTTACTTTTTCTCTGTTCTCAACACGTATAGTGTCAGGATGACAGTATTCCAGGTTATGTATTTTCTATGGCTGCAGGGATCCTACGGGAACTGTTTTAATCTTGTAATTTTTATTTTTTTGTGTGTAATCCATGTCCTTGAATAAACATCTCATTATTAACTATGCTCGAGTGCTTTTAGTGGGACACTTTTCTTTTTTCTTAGGAATATTATTATCTAATATATATTATAGTATAAGATATATATAATATATTGAATAGATATATATATTATATATCCCAGTATTATGGTTGGCCCATCCTTTAGCTTCTTTGCATACCCAGTTAATCAACCCCACACTGATGAGACCCATTAAGGTCGAAACAGCTGTCTGTGGGTGGTTTTCTGGGTATGCACCTTAACCATGGCTGTGCTCAAAGCTGTGACCATGCAGCAAGCTTAAGCCTATAGGAAACCATGTTAAAAATGGTTTTTGAAGCAAAAAGTGGCACTGTGTGCTCATTTGCATGTCATTTCCCAGAATCCCTTGCTGCAGTGGAAGTGCTGTGTGCTGGGTGATAATGGGGAAAGGCGGGGTTGCAGACCTGCCTAAGACATGCAGATGAGCATACAGTTGTATTTACATTTATATATATATATATATATATATATTTTTTTTTTAAACCAAAAGTGATCTCCAGAACTGAACCACTTTACATTTGGAACCAATGTTTCCCGAAGCTGAAAATACTTTGTTTTCAGTGCCGGGGGCACTTTCTTATGATTGCGCTCGTCATCCCGTTGCAGTTTCCTGTTTGTCCATCGCTTGTTGGCCATTTTCTTTCGAAATGGGAGAACATTGGCACTAAAAACTAAGTACGTCAGGAATCCGGGGGTCCCCGAAGCTGAAAACCGAGCGCTTCAGCTCCAGAGGATCCAAGGTTCGAATCCTGTTGAAGACATCAATTTCCAAAGAGAAAAAAAATAAAAATAAAGGGGGGTAGCCAGGATTATTGTCCTGGAGCCTAAATTTAACCGAGCTCCGTGAATAAGGAAGGAGTATCATTATTGTGTCAAGACTTGTTAAACATGTTTATTCTGAAGCCAGGGTCACGTGTGATGTGTGAATGGCCCCCGATAGCATTAACTCAGCCCCCTTTCCAAATCACTCCAAGTCCTATAATATTTCCTTCACTTTAGCAGAATACAGGTTCTTGTGAATGGTGTGTAGTAGTGATTTGTAGTTAGAAGCAGGTAGAAAGAGATGGCCTTGCCATAGGAGAGTAACAGAGATGCGTGCTGTACTCACTGTCTGCAGGGTGGAAAAGGAAGTGAGGAGCAATGTGGGTAAAAGGAATAGTCTTGGGACAGACTATCTGTGAACAAAACAGGGGGGAGGGCAGAATAGCCCATTCTGGTAAGGATCGCAGAGGCTGCAGTAGCAACTCACTGATTACATGCCCAGAGGCAAGAAATGCAACATTGTTACATATCACACAGGCACAGTGTGTGTGTGTGTGTGTGTGTGTGTGTGTGTGCAAACTCCATGCAGCTGAAATAAGAACTAACAGGCAGAAGCTGCAAAGGAAAGAGGGGGGTGAAACAGGGATGTGATTCTTGTTCCATGACAATGTTATTGTTGTAATGGGAGTAAATCCTGGTTACATTTGGCTTTAGTGAAGAGCGTGATGATTGACGGCCATTAAATGAGGTTAACATTACGCTAATGAGCCCAACGGAGCTCAGTGAATCTGGGCCAAAATGCCTTATATACGGCAGCAAGTAGCAATCACATTCATCAACGCACAAATGCAGAATCAGTCGAGGCAGCAAGAGGCGACGTGGTCAAAATAGCTGAATGAGTAGCACTTCTGATTGGATGCTTTGTGGTATATGGGGTGACAAAGCAACACACAAGCTTGGACACCTCTTAAGAGATCGTAACTACATTTCGCATGATGGTTCCGGAGATCAGCATTGGTCTGTGTTTGGATACAATTGGATGCCAATTTGGAATCAAGAATGCGGACTGAACCTTTCGAAACGGCGCTGATTTTAACCAAATTCGGCAGGATTGTAAACAGCGGGACTGAATTTAGATCCATGTTTGGCACATTGGTCGACTCTTTGTTGGATGCTCCAGAGCGGAAACTGGAAAAAATGTCCATGTTTTTGCACCTGATGGAAAAACAAAAAATATAGTCTGCCCAGCAGCATTAGAATAAAAATACAGGATTTTTTTTTTCTCATTAAGAAACTAATTTTTTTTTAATTATCCATTTATAAATCTCAGTATTTTCTGGTTTCTTAGAATTCCAGAGGAACGCCGGCTACTTTCAGCTAATAGCTAATAATGTTAAAAATAAAACATCTCAGCAGAGAATGGTAGAGTTTGTTCTTTATTCACAACACAAAGTGACACTTCATATACACATATACAGTGCAGGTTAACGCAAATCTCCCTCCCTCCCCCACCCTCACCCGTATTTCCTGGAAAACTGTACATATTCAGAGCTTTGTCCCAAAACTCGGAGATGGGGGGGTCTCGTAGCGGTGAG
Source organism: Ascaphus truei (assembly GCA_036426205.1). Lineage (NCBI taxonomy): Eukaryota > Metazoa > Chordata > Amphibia > Anura > Ascaphidae > Ascaphus > Ascaphus truei. Next base: position 79,643,005 of record CM071573.1, read on the forward strand.
AAGGTTCCTTCCTAGTATGAGGGTTTAATGCTAGCAACTAAGCAGCACAGCGAGAGGCTGCAAGCAATGAAGGAGTTAACAGGTAGATCCACAGCAGTGGTTTCTGTAGGGACATATTGCACTTATGCAGGGGCGGCCAACTCCAGTGCTCAAGGGCCACCAACAGGTCAGGTTTTCAGGATATCCCTGCTTTAGGTCAAGTTTTCAAGATATCCCTGCTTCAGCAAAGGTGGCTCAAGCAGTGGCTCAGTCGAAGACTGTTAGTGGACCTTGAGTATATGAAGTTGACCCCTGCACTAAGTGGTTAATACCCCTTCAGTGTTAAAGGGCCATGAACAACCAGTGCTTTTGCTTCTTAAAAAAATAGTGCAGAAGACCATTAAACAAAAGAAGTTAAATCTCTTAACATTAGCCCCATTCAGTGAAAGGGTTAACATCAGCATCCCCGTAACCCGGGGGGGCGGGGAGGGATCAACTCCAGTTGTCTAGGCCTCCACCCCCAACAGGTCAGGCTTTCAGGATATCCCAGCTTCAGCACAGATGGCTCAGTCAAAGACTGAGCCACCTGTGCTGAAGCAGGCACCGATTGAGCCTCCTGTTCCTGAAATAGAGACATCCTGAAAACCTGACCTGTTGGGGGGAGGGGCTTGAGTACTGGAGAACCCCTGCTGTAATCCATTTTGCCCCGAGAGTGGTACTACTAGTATATGCTGCTTATCCTCCAAGCAAAAGGCAACACACCAAAGCAGCCAGTTCGGTACCGCCAGTAATCCAATAAAAAGATTCCAGGAGGTCGCCGGATCCTACCCCGCTTCCACGGCGGATCCTACCCCGCTTCCACGGCGGATCATACCCCGCTTCCACGGCGGATCCTACCCCGCTGCCACGCCGGATAATAACGTTACCTATGAACACAATAAAAAAAAGCCCACACCCTGCGTTTCTGGGCGTTACACCATGATGCAGGTTGGTGCGTTTTTAAATGTAGAATCTGCCTGTGCTCAGCCTACTGTATACTATATACCGTATACTATATACTAATTAATGTATACTATTTACTGTTCAACACATAGGGGGGTTATGGAAGGAGCAGTCAGTGTCATTCTCCTGATTCTGTCTCTAAGTACAGACACACCCACACAGAGACACCCCCACAGACAGAGACACCCCCACAGACAGAGACACCCCCACAGACAGAGACACCCCCACAGACAGAGACACCCCCACAGACAGAGAGACACCCACAGACAGAGAGACACCCACAGACAGAGACACCCACAGACAGAGAGACACCCACAGACAGAGACACACCCACAGACAGAGAAACACCCACAGACAGAGACACACCCACAGACAGAGACACACCCACAGACACCCCTGCGGGAGAGAGGATTTGAAACCCAGGCGCGTGGCTGGCCAGGTCTGCGTTTTCATGGGACAGCTCGTATCACGTCGCACCTCTAAGGTGACACAGGTGTCAGGCCTGAGGGCGTGATGAGCTTCTCATGGTCTCTCCTCTCTCTGTTATTTCACATGCAATGCATGGTGCACGTTTGGGGGGGATGGGGGGGGCAGGAAAACATTTTTCTCGCACCAAATTGCTCCTTAATTTGCATTCCTGGTTTATGCTGCGGCATTGCAGTCATTTCCATCATATTATTTTTCTGTATCAATCCAAAGAGAATTACAAATAAAAAGCCATTTGCTTCCCCCAGTCCTACCAAAAATATATTTCAGGGGCGCACTCACGTTAGCCCTTATTCTATGCATTGCCAGGGAGCGTTCGTGAGACCGCGCGTGCATCTGCGTTATCGAATAAGAGCCTTAAAATGCACTTCCACTTGATGGACTAGCCATTACGGCAAGCAAAACGTTAAAGATCCTATGTTTAATTAATAAATCAAGTGTGAGTATTAGATAATACGGTATGCATTATTTTTTCAACTTCCTTTGGTGCTACAGCAACATTTAGAAAGTCATATCCACTGCCTCTTTGGAAACAGGCTTTGACACACCTTTATGAGCTCTGCCCGTTGGCAGCAAAGTATCACAAACAGATATGTTGCTGTGTTCCAAAGTAGACTGTATTACTCTGAAAGCTATAACAATAATGTGTAACACTTGGTAATATCAGCTGCAGCATTTCACGGAGTGCAGCACAAAGTTAGAAGGCGGCCATTTCCTGAAGCACACAATCAGGATTGTTACAGATTTATTACAGGAGCCCCAAGCGATTGCCAGCGTAGGTAAGAATGTAGAATTATACATTGCCGCACGCTTTACATGTACAAATAAGAAAAGAGAGGGGGCGGGTGGTGTAGTATATCTGCTTTAGAAAACGACGTGTAACATTCCTGATCACTGCGGCATGGAGACCCCTGCAGCGTCCAGCGCCTACAGAAGCTGCACGTGTTGTACAGATGTAGGTAACATTGTTGCAACCCGTGGCGATAGCCCCGCCCCCTTCTAACACACGGCTGATTCAAAACAATGGCCACTTCTCCCGCTGGTGCGTTGTGTACGTCCCGCCGCGGGCCGCAATAATGCTGGCTGCATCTGTATCTACTTTGCTATTTCTTACAGCAGGGTGGGCAACTCCAGTCCTCAATGGCTCCCAACAGGTCAGGTTTTCAGGATATCCCTGCTTCAGCACAAGTGGCTCAATCATGTCTCCGTCCCTCGCTGAAGCAGGGATATCCTGAAAACCTGGCCCGTTGGGGCCTGCTGGGAGTTGGCCGCCCCTGTCTTACAGTGTCCAGGTTATTCAGAACCACAACCCAGCCCCTGAATCCTTCTCCTCACCGCAAACCGAATCCTTCTGCCCGAAATAGGCCGCGTCAAACAGGTGGTCGGCCGTCTTCTCGAAGGAAGCGAGCATCAAGACACTCTCCTTCATTTTCGCCAGGCCAAAGCGAGTGATACCCAGCACCTCACCCTACACACGGGAGGAGAGAGAGACACGGGAGGAGAGGAGAGAGCATACGGGAGGAGCTAGAGAGGCACACGGGAGGCAGACACAACCACGGAGGAAGAGACAATACGGGAGGAGAGAGAGAGAAGAGACACACACGGGGAGAGGAAGGAGCACGGTAAGGGAGTAGAGACCCACGGGAGGGGAGTGAGACCACGGGAGGGGAGAGTAAGGACACACGGGTGAGGGAGAGAACGAACACACTGAGGGTAGAGAGAGAGACACACGGAGGTGAGAGAGAACACACGGGAGTGAGAGAGAGACACGGACCTTAGGATGGTAGAGAGACACACGGGAGGTGAGAGAGAGACACACGGGAGTGAGACGAGAGGACACACGTGGAGGGTGAGGAGAGTACACGGGAGGAGGATAGACACACGTGGGAGGAGAAGTAGACGTGGAAGACGAGAGACGTTGGAGGTGAAGACACACGGGAGGATGAGAGAGAGGGGTACGGGAGAGAGACGAGGCACGGAGGAGAGACACAGGAGGGAGAAGACCACAACTGGACGGTGAGAGACACTGGAGAGCGATAGAGGACACAGGGAGGACGAGACGACACGAGGGAGAGATGAACACACGGAGGAGAGAGACACGAGACGAGGAAGAGACACACACGGGGAGGTTAGGACACCGGGAGACGAGAGAGAGAGACCACACGGGAGGTAGAGAGACACCACGAAGGCGTAGAGACATGACGAGAGCAGAGAGACACACGGAGGAGAGAGACGACACCCCCAGAGGAGGAGAGAGACACACGGAAGAAGAGTCGGTTTGCAGATGCAGCAGGCCCAGAATGACTGTTATCACTTTGCTTCCCCGATATCAAACAGGACTTAACGGCCGAGTAGCCACGACGAGCCGGCAAATCATCCACATTTACCAGAGACATGCAAGGGAAGAATGGGGAACAAAGTGTAAACTGTAGTACGCACAGCGACACAGTATAGCTGGGACAATGGACCCCTGTGCCTGCAGATTTTGCTGTTTACAAAACTTGCAGTATAAGGTGCGTGATTGGTTGCCCATGCCTTCCAGAAGTCCCCGATACTGCCATAGCCGGGTTCAACATTAGAGTTCTTGAGACATGTAGCCCTTCAGCATAGGGACGCCAAGGACAAACATGGCGCACATCCAAAGGCGCTTCCAGGCGTGATCCGCTCCGCCAGAACGCTTCATCTTGCCGCTAATCATCATTACAACTTACAGCGCCCTCATCTGCTTGACATGGGATGGGAGACCGTCACTTCACACACATAGTAGCAGTTTGAAGAATAAACCGACCAGATCTCCCAGGCTGAGCTGAATTGAACTAGGGGAAGCGGTATAACTCTTGTTACAGCCATGTCTACTGTCTCGCCCTACCCAGAGCAGGTCCAAGTTCAGTTATAAAAGGACACCAACAGGCCAAGGTTTCTGGCCAAGCAATACACTGTTCCTAACGAGCTCGTAGTGACAATTGCAGAGCTAATGTCGGTTAATTGGTTGATTATATGTATGAAGCAACATCTTGAGGCCTACTGGTGGCACTTTAGAAGACCTACACCATCACGCGTCAAGGTCCTTTGAGGTTGGAGAGACCCTTGCCAACTAGACCTGCACAGTCACGTTTCAGGTGACCTTGGGAGTTGGGAGAGACCCTGTGGCCACTAGACTAGCCCATCACTCTCCCAATGTGACATGGGAAGTTGGGAGTACCCTGTTCACTATACATAGCCCAATCACGCTCCAAGGTTTCCAGTGGTTACGGTTGTAAGCTGGTTAGTGGTTTAGCTGGTTAGCGGTTTGTCGCTGGTTAGCTGTTCCAGCTGGTTGCGGTTGTATGCTGGTTAGCTGTTGTAGCTCGGGGAGCGGTTGTAGCTGTTACTTGTCCAGGTGTTAGCTGTTGTAGGTTTCTCTAGTTGCTAATGTGCGCTTTACAAACCCGAGTAAATTATGAGTCGGATCTTGCACTCATCCCCCGCTCCAAACGGCCAGGGAACAGCGGCTGAGAGAACGAGTGCTGAGAGAACGAGTGCGAGTAGAATCGCAGTGCTGAGGGAACGAGTGCTGGAGGGAAACGTAGGCTGAGGGAACGAGTGCTGGGGCTACGAGTGCTTATGGGGGGGGGGGTAACTGGTGCTGAGTGTGACGATTTCGACGTGAGGAACGTGCAGTGCGGGGGAACAGTGCTTGAGAGGAACGAGTGCTGATATCGCTTCTATCCCCAACTATCATTTGTCAATGGGTTACATTTGGACTGCTAACTTAAAGTGACATGTGTCAGCTGAGATAGAAGCGGGGGTTCTCTATTATTTCAAATGCCAGGCAATATCTTTAATATCTGCCACAGCGGATTTACTGGCTTCTACTCGTCCTGTCGAGCCGACGTTCCGGTCTCCCACGTTCGCAAATCCACCACAATCCATCTCATCTGTATAACCTTTGATCGGCTTCATTTTTCTTTCCTTTTGTTTTTTCTGCCCGTTTCCTTTTTCCTTTCTTTTTTGTTCCTCTCTCTACGACGCTCCCCTCTGCTTCCTCTCCTCTCTTCTAAATCCCCCTCATGCCTCGCTCTCTCTGCGTCGTATACGTCTGCCGCTCCTCGTCTCTCTCGTGTGTGTTCAGTCTCGGCCTCTCTCTCTACGACTCCCCCTCTTCCTCTCCCCCTCTCTCTCTCTCTCTACGACTCCCCCTCTTCCTCTCTCTACGACTCCCCCTCTTCCTCTCTCTCTCTCTACGACTCCCCCTCTTCCTCTGTCCCCTCTCTCTCTCTACGACTCCCCCTCTTCCACTCTCTCTCTATGACTCCCCCTCTTCCTCTCTCCCCGTTATGTAATATGCCGGTAAGCGGTCGTCCTCGTCCTTGCGAAGGGTTCAGCTCCCCGGCATATCATCATTCGCTTTTACTTGTATGGCGCCAGCATAGGCAGGAGCGCAGGGCAATGTGGGAAGGAGGACGAAAGAGAACAAATATGTAACAGGAAACTGAGACAATAGGACCCCCAGCATATATTGAATAGTGTCCCCCTCTGTTAGCGGCAGATTTCAAAGCCCGCCGCCCCTGGGCACTTCGCTGTTGCGGCCGCCTTCTCGCTGCCCCCCCCCCCCCCTTTCTGAACCTCAGCGCCAAATGACGCGCGGACGGCTCCAGTCTGATGTTGCATGGCATCACGTTGCCACGGTAACGTGACGTCACTTGACGCCGCGCCGTCGTGTTGCCATGGTGGCGTCCACGGCGTTATTTGACGCTGCGGTTCAGGAGGAGGAGATGGGCGGCAGCGAGGAGGCGGTCGCGATAGATAAAATGGCTTCCCATCAGGCCCAAGAGCGCGGTAAAAGTATATGGGGGCGGGCATTGTTGCCGCTCCAAAATTGTGCCACCCTAAGGCCCGGGTCTAATAGGAAAATCCGCTCCTGCTGTCTCTATATACAGTACATTGTAGCACTGCAGGCCTATATATACCCTTTGTGTGGTGCTTGTGTACAGTGATTAGGGGTTGTATGAACAATAGCTGATAAGCAATATAAAGTGTGTGTGTGTTATACACAGTCACCCTCTGGGACCTCTGTCAGTAGATCAGGGGTGGCCATCTCCAGGCCTCCAGAGCTACTAACAGGTCAGGTTTTCAGATTACCCCTGCTTCAGCACAGGTGGCTCAATCAGTGGCTCAACCAGCACTGATTGAGCCACCTGTACTGAAGCAGGGATATCCTGGAAACCTGACCTGTTAGCTTTTGAGGCCTGGCGTTGGCCACCCCTGCTGTATACCTTCTGCCTTTCCATGGATGCTTTTCTCCAAGGTAGACCCGAATCAAGGTTTCCAGCGACCCTGTCCAGAGCCACAACACCGAGGTCCAGTTCATTGATTTAGCCCTGGTGGTCACCCAAGGGGAGAGTCCAGACAGAGGGCAAGTTCACTGAATGAAGAGACACGGCAAATAAACACGGCAAATAAACACGCAGCTTTTTGGTAAAAAAAAAATATATCCTATATTACACTGTGACGACCTAATAATAATTAATAGAATGAGCAATACCTGGCTAATCATTTAGCAGTTCTGTACCTACTGTATCTAACTAATTGGTATTTATATTAGTTAAGGATGTTCGTGAATTATCCAGTAATTACTCCCATAGCAATATACTCTAAATCCCAGCGGCTAATTCAATGAATACTCGGACACCGGAAAACGTCCCAGTTTATTCTTGTTTTACCCTATTGCAGCAGGAATAAAGTCCTATGTCACCTGGCCGGGCATACTGTAGGACGGTGATACAGTGTTATTAATGGGCATACTGTGGGCATACTGTAGGACGGTGATACAGTGTTATTAATGGGCATACTGTGATTATTTGTCCCTTTGAAATGTCTTATGAAGACTGTTTGGGGTGTGATGGTGGTTGTTGACCAACTTAACTTCATTTTTATTGAAACCCAGCAAATATTTAATTCTGGCAGTTCCTCCGTGTTCAGATCACCGTGACCCTGGCAGCGGAACCAGAACCCAGAACTCCTGCTACAACCCTGCGTCTGTGGGATCCTCTTCTCCAAACCTCTGATCTCACGCAACTCCCCCATCGCTCACATTTCTGCCACTGCGGCCATTAAGTGTCTCCCGTGTGTTAAACTCTGTGTCTCTCTCCCTGTGTGACCTGTTTACCTAATGTTGTGTGCACTTTACTAGATATGTACTCCTCTTTCACGCATTCTTTCTGTACTTTTTCTTACACTCTCTTCCTTCTTTTTCTTGACTTTTCTGTATAGTTGTCAAATTAGATAGCTATATTTCTGTTTATTTAGTTGTATTTTTTTATCTATTGGTCTATATATGTATTTGTTTTTATATATATATATCAGTCGATGTCTGTATATATTTCTATCTGTGTGTCTACAGCAGGGAAGTGCAACTCCAATCCTCAAGTGCCACCAACAGGTCAGGATTTAAGGATATCCCTGCTTCAGCACAGGTGGTGCACTCTTCGACTGAGCCACTGATTGAGCCACCTGTGCTGAAGCATGGATATCCTGAAAACCTGACCTGTTGGTGGCCCTTGAGGACTGGAGTTGGCCGCCCCTGCATTAAGTCAATGTGCATTGCAATTTCGCCTAACCAGAGGCACCCCAGGCCTGTTATAAGCACTTACATGCCTTTTAGAGGGTGATTGGGCTGCCCCCTCTGAAGAAGCAGCCAGCCCGATCCAAATTGGAGCCCCCTCCGTTTGCGGGACCTGCTCACAGTCATGTGATTGCCTTGGGGCCCACGTCACTGTCCTCTGTACCAAGGGAATTTTGGGGACCAACAGGTTCTTCTGTGATACGGATAAATATATATATATAAAACAGTATCTATAGCCTCATTCTTTTTCCTGTAGAATGAGACATTTTGTATTAAGAATGCCATTTCTGACAGTGTAAGTGGGGATACAGGAAATTGTCACTGAAATTACACACTGACTGGTTGCTATGGAGATACAGTAGATAGGAAATACAGTAACTTGTTGGTAAGAAAATACAATAACTCGTCCCTAAGGAGATACAGGAACTACTTAGTAAGGAGATACAGTAACTCAGTGCTACCTTGTTGCTAAGGGGATACCGTACCTTGTTGCTAAGGGGATACAGGTGAGCTTGTTGCTAGTGAGATGCAGAAACTGGTTGCTAAGGAAACACAGTAACTAATTGCTAAAGAGATAGCGGAACTTGTTGGTAAGGAATTACAACAGAAGACAGTGGTGCCCAATGCTACATCAAATTGACAAAACATATATGGTAATGAGTATAAAGTTTAAATACTTGAATAATAATAGTAATTACTTGGTTTTTTAGCTAAACCCTTTGGCCAAAGCGTCGTAAGCCTGCATACCAAACGTCAAGGTAAACCAAAAATGCAGGAATTACTTTAACTGGCAGCTAAGGAAATACAAGTGGTTACTATGGAGATACAGTAACTCATTGCTGAGGAGATACAGGGACTTGTTAGGAAGGAGGTACAGGATCTTGTTGTTAAGGAACCTGTTGCTAAGGAATTACAGGAACCTGTTGCTAAGGTTATACAGCGACTCATTGCTGAGGAGATACAGGAACCCTGCTAGAAAGGACATACAGGAACTTGTTTCTAAGGAGATACAGGAACTTGTTGCTAAGGAGATACGGTGAATCAGTACTAATGAGTTATAGGAACTTGTTTCTAGTGAGTTACAGGAACTTGTTGCTAAGGGGATACAGGAACTTGTTGCTAAGGGGATACAGGAACTTGTTGCTAGGGGGATACAGGAACTTGTTGCTAAGGGGATACAGGAACTTGTTGCTAAGGGGATATAGGAACTTGTAGCTAAGGCGATACGGTGAATCATTGCTAAGGAGTTACAGGAACTTGTTGCTAGGGTGTTAGAGGAACTTGTTAGTAAGGAGATACAGGAACTTGTTGCTATGGAGATACAGAATGTGTTGCTTAGTAGATACAGTGACTCATTGCTAAGGAATTACAGTAACTTGTCGGTAAGAAATACAGCAATTTGTTGCTAAGGAAATACAGTAACCAATCACCAAGGAGATACAGTAACTTGTTGCTAAGGAGATATGGAAACAGGCAGATACAGTAACTTATATTGTAGTTATTATACAGTAACTTGTTGTGTTGATACAGTAACTAGTAACTCCGAATCTCGTCTGCTCGCTCTCTCTCCCTCCATCGTGGCCTGCAGCTGTGACACTGCCCAGCCTGACGGCCATATTGTCCTCACTCATCACTCGCTTCACACTTGTCACACCGTCTTTAGCAGAGAGAGTACAGGTGACAATTCTGAGCCTCAGAGGATGAAATTACCAGGAGCTACAAGAAGCCGCCTCGCTGTGTATGCAGCAGGCAGCATTTCTATCATCTCTAGCAATGAAGAGGTTAAAACGCTTCATGTGGCAGGAGGGGAGGGCAGCCCTATTGCATCATTAAAATGCCTGTGTCTCACTATATCCCTTTATGTGGGAATGGCCAAATTTAATCAGTGGCCTCTTCTGTGTCACTATGCAGTGGGAGGAACTGGCTGGGCTGGTTGATAAGTCCTTATGGGACCCTGTGTTTGGAGTCACAGCCGCCCTGATGAGCTATAGGTATATTCCGTCTCCTTATCATCATTACGTGTCCCCCTGTCCTTATAGAGACAGACTCACTCCTTTCACAAACATTTTTTTGCATGGCATTTAAACTGCCAGAAAAGTAGCAATTTTCAACTATAAAGGTAACAAGTAAATGCACCAAAAAGGTGGTCCCTTTAATGTTACAGAATTTGCTAGATATACAGTAGTGCATGGATGGACATACAGGAACTTTCACAGGATCGGGGCCACATTGCACGAAACTAGACCAAGGATGGTGATATGTTTAACTGGGTGAGTTATATATCGCGATGGGGATGTGTGAATAATTGTTGCTGTTGAGGAGAAACCAAAAATGATCAATATCCCTTCACCTAATTTAAGTGAAAACAAAGGACATTTTCCAAAAAAAGGTTTCAAAACCCTTCCGCTTTTCTAAAGCATCAATCAGGAAGTTTAACCCATTAAAATGCTGACGTTGGTTGTGTGATAACACGTGTATGTATCCCCTTACAGACAGGGCCTTGCAGAGCATTGCATGAAACCGCTGGGCAGCATTGCACCTCTCTCTGGCAGCGCGGCGGTGAAATGGTTAATGTGTCAGCTTGCAATTACCTTTCCCGTGGCTTTGTACAGCTCTGGCGGGGAGTTTAACTGGCTGTGTGATTGGAGCCCAGGTATCAAACTGATGTTTTACCCATGGCTGGATCTTAATTTTGAGCTTACAATGCAAAGTACAAAATCGATGCATCCATAAAGGACGCAGGCAGCGGCATTGCAGCAGCGGGAGAAGCACATTGTCAGCTCTGCTTTGCATCTCTGTGCTGTCTCTTGCTATGACTGTGGCATTTCAATTAACCCTTCTGCTTTGCAATTCGAGCTAAAAGAATATTAATAGTGTCTTTATATGTGGCCTGAAATGTCAGTCTGTTATGTGATGCACGATGTGTGAAATATTTAGAATGCATGCATGAATATAGTCATTATGTGAAATAATGTAATTATATATCACATATGATAGATGGAGATTATATTATATATAAGAAGAGAGAGAGATAGAGAGAGAGAGAGAGAGATATATATGATTATGATAGTATGGATATTATATATATTATAAAAAATCTCGAGCCACTTCTCTCCCCACTGCTGGAATGAAGCCTTGCCAATGATCTTCCATGTATTGCAGTTGTAGTCTCTCTTCTCCACATTGCTCCTCCCATCTTACTTTTGGTCGCCATCTTGTTTCTATTTTCCCTTGAAATCCAGTTGAGTACCATCTGTGTCCAGCGATGGTCATTTCTTCTTTTGATATGTTTGGCCCATTGCCTTTTTAATTTCTTCACCCTTGTGATATGTCCCAAACGTTTATTTGGTTAAGGCCCGCGGGCATGGTCGGCGCTTAGACGCTGAGCCGCGGGCATGGTCGGCGCTTAGATGCTGAGCCGCGCTCACGCTTGCCAGTGAGCCCCCGCAGCCGAAATGAGAGCGGCTTTAGCAGGGGCTCGCGCAGGCGTGTGCGGAGGCGCAGCCGTCAATTTTTTTTTAGTTTAAGCGCTCACGGGAGGGCCGGTCACATGAGCAGTTCGTCCAATGAGGGCGAACCAGCCATGTCACTGGCCAGCCCCCAGACACGCCCCCGGACGGCGCGTGTAGTAAGGCCAGGGAAAGCACCCGCTTTCCCTCAGCCTCCGCACGGCTGGAGTCTCTAAGGACTTAGCCTTAGGCTGCGTCCCCGCTGCCGCTGAGCGCGCTCATGCTTGAGTGTGGTGACGTCACCAACTCTCCAAGCATGAGCGCAGGCTGTCCTGCATCATTTTGCAAGCGCGAGTGGGGAGGCGTGGATCGGGGCTTTTTCTGTGTGTTTGTGTGTGTGGATGTGTGTGTGTGGTTGTGTGTGTGGCTGTGTGTGTGTGGCTGTGTGCTGTGTGCATTGACTGCTGCTGCGCGCGCTTCAAAATCAATTTTCTTTGTCTCCCCAAGCGCCGAGCTTGGGAGAGCGTACGTGCCCGTGAATGAGCGCGCACGCCGCGTGAGCATGGCCATGCAGATTCACAGTCACTGAAGTAAGCACGCCAAGCGCGCTCGGCGGCAGCGTGCACGCAGCATAACCCATTCATTTTTCCCCTGTCTCTTTGGGTAATACCCAGCATGCATCTCTCCATATTTCTTTGACTTGTCTGAAGCTTCTGAATTATCTTTGCATTTAGGGTCCAAGTTTCACACCCATACATGAGCACGGGTTCCCTTGAAACATTGTCTTGTTTCTTCCGAACGCGCGTCCATCCCATCTTCATTCTTCCATTGATTTCATGCAAAGGGTTCCCATCCAGTGTTAGTCGCCGGCCGAGTTAGACACGGTCTCCGATTTCCGATAGCGGTATTCCATTTGTTTACATCTTTGCAGAGTTGACATGTTTAATGAACATCACTTTGGTCCTGCCGAGGTTCATATGGAGGCCCACCTTCTTACGCAGGTTCTCCGATTTGCTGCCGGAGGTCTTCTGCGCTTGCGGCAAAAATTCACAATGTCGTCTGCACACCGTACGCGCCTCAAATATTCACCGGGTTTTTTTTTTGGGGATGACTTTTTTTCTCCCAATTCAATGTCTCGGACAATTCTTTGAGTGTTGCTGTGATAAGCTTTGGCGACACAGCGCACTCCCTCGCTGATCCTGATCTTGTTTATATCTTCATGTAATCTTACGGTTGATCTGCCATTCCCATAAATGTTCTTTGTAATACCAGTATAAGCTTCTTTGACACCTCGTCTCTTCTTAATGCATTTAGAAACACTGAGGTGTAGACGGAATCAAATGCTTCTTCGTAATCTACGAATCCTAAGCTGACTGACCGATCGTACTCATTACTTCGGGACATTGGCTCTTGTACGACTTGGATGTGATATTTTAGATATAGCATATTTATTTTAATGGCGGTGGTCCACCACAGGAGTCTGCAGGTCCACGGCTGGGGCTTGTATTAAAGGCCGTGGCTGCTGAACAAGTGCGTCGGAAGCAGGGCTGTCAGTTACTGTTCTGTTTGCCGAAGTCGCGTCCCAGAATGCCTTGCATAGCGCTATGATTAGCAGCTCTGATTCCGAGTCGGCTCTTTCAGCACCACTCATAGCGCCAATTTTCCACGTGTCACGGACGAGTGGATTTCCACAGCCGTAAGTTAGTGTGCGCATAGGTATTCCTGATCATGTGTGTGTATTGCAGCAGCAAAACGTGAAAAATACTATATGTTTTTTTTTTTAATATAAAATCAATTCTGTAGTATTAGATAATCCTGTTTGCATTTTTTTGAAACGCCTAATGCCATTTATTTTTAATACTCATATTTTATTGATTTTTTCAGCAGATCTTGTAAACATACAGGAATGAGTTCACACAAAGAAAGATAAAAAAGGAGGGGGGTGGGGTATTGTGGAGGGATGCACAGAGAAGGGGGAGGGGGTAGGGTATGGGGGAGGGATGCACAGAGAAGGGGGATTGAGTGGGGTATGGGGGAGGGATGTACAGAGTGGGGAGAGGGGGGGTGCCACAGTAGGTGGGGGGTACTGATCATCATTTGATTGATACAGCAGCCATTTAGAAAATCATATTCAGTTCCCCTTTTGAAACAGACTCTGATACACATCTTTTGGAGCTCTGCCCTTCGGCGACCAAGTATCACAAACAGATCTGTTGCTGTGTTTCAAACAGCAGACTTTCTATTACTTTGAAAGCTGTAACAATGTGTAACACTTAGTAATAGAATGTTAGATACTGTATCAGCTGCAGCATTTCACAGACTGCAGCACAAAGTTAGCAGGCAGCCATTATGTTAGGCACACAATCAGAAGTTTGACAGATTTATAGCAGTAACACCAAACGATTGTCTGCATAGCTACGATTGTAGAATGATACATTGTCACACGCATTACATATTACAATAAGAAAAGATAAAAGAGGGGGGGGGAATGTAGCAGCATTCATGGTGCTCTCTGGTGTGATATATACAGCTGTATTGTGATATTCTGTGTCAACACTCACAACATCTTATGGAAACTGGGATTTGCTGTGAGGGCAAAGATCACACACTGTATCGGCATATATGCATTGTGTTACATTTTTAGAATGATTTTAGCATTGTTTGGCACACTGTATATAAAATACAGTTACACAGAATCTTACTGTGATACACCCCAGGGGGCTCAGCTCCCGTCCTCAGGCAGGTCAGGATTTCAGGATATCCCAGCGTCAGCACAGGTGGCTCAGAGGCTCAGTCAGAGACCCCCCCCCAGCAGGATATCCTTGCTTCAGCACAGGTGGCTCAGAGGCTCAGTCAGAGACCCCCCTCCCCAGCAGGATATCCTTGCTTCAGTACAGGTGGCTCAATCGAAGACTGAGCCACCTGTGCTGAAGCTGGGGTATCCTGAAAACCTGACCTGTTGGGGGTCTTGAGGACTGGCGTTGAGCCCCCCCCTGACATATCCTATCTCACCTTAAGTCGGGGAATGATCTTAAAAACATGCGTGCGCTTCCCCAGTAAACTTTGGCGTCTGTGAAAAAGTTCTGAAAGTAAAAATCTCCGAACCGCGAAAACCGTCCTATAAATTACGTTAACCGAATGTCTGCAAAAACGCAAGGCTTTTCTTTTGGGAGGGGGGATAAAACTTTGCTAAATGTTGCAAATGCAAATGAAAAAACCCTGATATATTGATCATTCTCCCGCCTGCCATGCATAACCCCGCATTTCACGGGGAGCGCGCGGTGGGAACAGGGGAGGCGCTCGATGAGTTAATACCATTCCATTAGTTCCCGGGATATTAATGGAATCCGATTCTAAAAGTAGCGATTCGATTATATTCCTCCCTCTCCAGGACCCCTCCCCCACAACAGGACAATTAGCATAATTGGTGCTCTTTGCTTAATGAACGCGCTCCTGTGAAGCTGCTGCTCTGCGCTGTATGATTCAGATGTCCCTTTTCTTCCTGCTCCCCCCCCCCCCCATCTCCAGCTTTTGGGACACGCTGCGTGACCCCCTCTGCGGCGTTGTTCCTGCAAGGGGATCAAAAGAAATGAGGGTTTTAAGGGGGGCGGCTACAGCACCCTCCTATACCAGGGGGGCTCAACACCTGTCCTCAAGACCCCACCCAACAGCTCAGGTTTTCAGGATATCCCAGCTTCAGCACAAGTAGCTGCTGCCAATCGAAGACTGAGCCACTTATTGAGCCACCTGTGCTGAAGCTGGGATATCCTTACAGCCGGACCTGTTAAGGGGGTCTTGATGAGGGCTGGAAACCCACAAGTCTATCCAAGGGCAACGCTACAACCACAACACCACAGCTTCCTCCCTTGTGTGACCATCTCGGGTACAAAACCCTTAGATTGCAAGCTCTGCAGCACAGGCACTGTGGTTGCAGATTCTTCAGTTGCAATGTATGCCAGTCTTTGGCCTGTGTCCCACTCTCTGTGTAACCCCAGTCTTCCATCCGTGAGCACAGACAATGTGCGGCATTAAATATGCATCACAGGGAGACGTCACATCATGGAGATCAGCCCCGGGGTGATGCCTGAGTGCGTATTAAGAGCCTCGGCCATTGTGTGATAATGCAGTGGGTGAGTGACGGGCACAATGAGAGGGCAGAAGGAGCGGGGGCTCTTCTGCAGCCTCTTTCCTGGCTTACTGAAGGGGAGAAAGCAGCGAGTGCATATGTAACCCAAGGCTGCCCGCTCACGCCACACAGCGGGACCTGCACACTGCCTGGGTTTGCTATGCTGCTGTTACACTGGGAACACACACAATGCAAAGTGATACAAAGTATTGAGATAAAACTTCCGTGACAGCCTCACTTAACCGCTTGGCTGCCAGAGAGGTCAAAAGAAGTCACAATGGGGTCACGGTGACGTGGTGGCAGGCTTCAAATGTTTGGGCCAAAGTATTGAAGTAAATGACCCATGTTTACGAGGAAAGAATATAGATAAAATACATAGAAATGTACTAAATAATTTGTCATATTGGGTGTAGCATAGGGACTCTTGTTGTTTGTTGCATCCATTGTAGGCTTCTCCGGCAGTGAAGGGGTTCACTGCGCACATCTTTGCCTGATGGACAATGCGGCTGGCTCTGGTCCTTGGCACCCACAAGCCACCAATTCTGATAAAATGAAGAGATCAGCACGAGGGCAGAGCCAGAACCGATAGAATCTGGGCCAGAGAGGGGGAGGAGGAAGGGGGGATACAATTCTGGGCATTGCATGGAGAGAGCTGACACTAACCTACCCTGTTTTTATGCTTTACTAATACGCCCAGCACATGTGCAGCCTGCTCTGGGGTAACCATGAGTACTACTCAAATCCATGAGTGTGGAGTGGGATTTGGGAGGTTGGGGATGGGCAAGTAAGTGGGTTTCTCACGGTGAGCCTCTAAAAGGCGTCCCTAAAAGATAACTCAACAACACTAGTGCTGCACAGTACAGCACATGTTTCTTGCCCCATTTTGCAGCCAACTGCTGCTTTGTTCTGCAGCTAATAAAATCATTACCCTTCCCAAAGATGAGCATGCAGGTTTATAAAGCCATTACGTACCTGCACATTTCTGCCACCGACTGGGGTACGGGACCTCATTTTAGAAATGCCAAAATCACGAGGGGTCAACGCTCTGTGGATCCCATTTCCTAGTGCTCTACATATCTCGGGGATTCAAGAACAGACAGGGGAACCCTAGCAAATAAATTGTGTTCCATCCCTTCTAAGCCCGAGGGGCCAGCAGTTTCTCGAGGGTTGAAAGACATATGAGGTTAAGGCAGCCTTGCGTTATAAGCTTAGTGCCTAAATTGACAACATAATGAATTAGCCTTAGGTCAAAATCAACTTTTCCAATAAAATCCTTTTCCGACTTTCCATCTGTTTTGTCATTTGCTTATCGGCTGACTCTTACAACATTGGGGAATCTTCCTTAATCCCCAATGCGTAGCTGGCGCCTTCGGCGTTCAAGGGGTTATTTTAAATATGGGATTATGACTAACCCAGGAGATGGCTGCCAGGGAACCTTCGCCCGCCCCAGTCCAAACACTCGTATATCGCTCGGCTGTAGCCCGTCTACAAAGAAGCAGCCGGAATGTAGGGAGAGGGGTGAGGATTTATACAGCTCATGAAAACGTCCCGGAGCTTCCATCTTAAAGTATGAAATGAGTAAGAGCTTAATTAAAGAACAGGGGACCTGACTGTTATTATACTATGGCTAAAGTAAGTATTCAAGGATGTTGATCCAGGGAGTAAAATGATTGGCACGAGGAAGGAATTTATTTCCCCCCCTATGAGATATCATTGGATAATGTGTCACTGGGAGTTTTTGTTTGCCTTCCTCTGGATCAATATACTGTAAGTATAATATAGGATAAAGTATCTGTCGTCTAAATTTAGCACAGGTTGAACTTGATGGACATATGTCTTTTTTCAACTTCATCTACTATGTAACTATGTCACCATGTAAGTACCGTATTATTTAACTTTAGACCTACAAGTGAATGGAGTTCAAAATTCTAAGTGCTCTTGTTATAATGAGCCCCCTCTAGTGCTAAATTGGAGGAACCGCAGTGGGCTGACGCTTTAGCAGAAGAGGTTTACCAACCGCCTTTCATGGTATGAAAATTAAGTCACGTGCGCAGCCGGGAAAAGTCTGCACCGGTTTTTTTAAAAAGGTATTCATGAAATTAGGGAAAGCTTGCTACTCATTCTTTATCATTTTTTATTTTATTTATTGTCATTTGTGTTATTTGCTGTAACCACACCCATTTTTGCAGTGTTCTGCCAAGGACCTCGCAAAACCAGCACATTTTGCGAAAGAACAACTCTGTATGACCTCACAGGAGAACTTGAATTGCAGCAAAAGATTGATTTTTTTTGCAAATGTTAAACTTTATTTTTTCAACCCCTACATTGGATTGTAAGCTCTTTGGGGCAGTGTCTACCTTTGCCTTGTGTTGCCATGCGCTTGCTGTTCTTATCCCCAATGTATTGTATTGTATGTCTTTATATAGCGCCAAAAGTGTACTCGGCGCTTCACAAAGAAGACAGCACGGGGAATTATAATAACACAATAAGCGAAGTTAGCAAAGTCAGACAATAGGAAAGGATATCGAAGAGCTTGCAATCTAAGAGGCATGGTGGGACAGTTACAGAGACGCAGGTGAGGGGATAAGTGCAGTAGATGGCAGTGCTTGGCCACAATGGGTGGTAGGAGTGACCGAGTGTGGGACAGTAAGTATGAGTGCAGGCTGTAGGGATGCTTGATTTGTGAGTCGAGTTTTAAGGTTAGTCACTATTAAATCAGAAGGTTAACACTATATACAGGGGAAGAGATGGCAGGGAGGCGTGGGTGAGAGCAGGTGTGTGTACGTCTGGGTTCAGGCTTAGGGGAGATCCCCAGCAGCAGGAAGGTGTAGATAGAGGGTGTGAATAGAGGATTTGTGGGGGTGTTTTTTATTGAGGAGTAAAGAAGTTGTTGGGAGAGAGGTGTATAAATAATGGTGCAGTGGGGAGTGGGGAATTTGGAGAGAACAGAAACATTACAAAGAAAGTGTAACAGCAAACAGAAAAAGCAATAGGGAGGGCATAGTGAGATGCAGGAGGAGAGACTTCCCAGGTTTTGAGGATAGGAAGAGTACAAAGAATCACAGCTTTCAGAAAGTCACGTTCTCACAGTTGCAAAGTTTTTGTTGTTGTGCAGAGTCCAGATCTTCCTCCAATTTCAACTCCAAAATAAACTCTACAGACACTCTAAATGTGACACTTAAGATGTTACACAGCCATATGGCTCACAGCCAAGATAGACATTGTGTGCACTTTGTTTTCCCCATATTGTAATTTTGTTCAGCGCTGTGTACACTGCTGACCTTTACATATACAATTGGCCAAAATGTGTATTATATGTCTCTCCTGCCATTACAACCCTTTGTCATTCTGTATTGTTAGATTCTCTATATCTAGCACTGTGTCGATAGATTGTCCAGCATTTTTATATCATAAAGCAGCAAAACATGAAAAATCCTATGTTTTTAAATAAATCAGTTCTGTGATATTAGATAATATAATCTGCAATTTTTTCCCACTCCTAATACCGTTTTTAATGATTTTCTAATGTAATAATCATTCTTTTGTTGCTACAGCAAACATTTATAAAGTCACATCCACTTCTTCTTTTGAAACAGACTCTAAGGCGGCGCTTATAGTGCCGGCGCCGGCGACGCCGCGGCAAAACAAATGCATTGTCGCCGTCGTGTGCGCTTATAGTGCACGCGACGGTGACAAAGCGACGGAGTGACGGTGCTACCTGAAATCTGGTAGTCACTGATAATTGCTTTTTTCGGCAACGGTGTCCCCTTGCGGCCGATCAGGAGCTTCTCGGTGCCTCTGCCCTCCCCTTTTATGATGTCATCCAGCGACATCGCCTAAACTTCCAAATACAACTCGTGGCGACGGGTGACATCATCGGTTGCCGTCGCCGGCTGTATAAGCGCAGCCTAACACACACCTTTATTTTTAGCTCTTCCCTTTGGCAACAAAGTATCACAAACAGATTTGTTGCTGTGTTCCAAAGAGCAGACTGTCTATTTCTCTGGAAGCTGTAACAATAATGTGTTACACTTAGTGTTATAATGTTACATATCAGCTGCAGCATTTCACAGACCGCAGCACAGAGTTAGACGAGGGCCATTTCGTTAGTCACACAATCAGGATTGTGACAGATTTATAACAGGAGCAGCATACGAGTGCCAGCGTAGGTAAGAATATAGCATTATACGCATTCTTTACATATACAAATAAGAAAAATGGGGGGGTGCAGTATTGCTGCTTTAACTGATAATTCGTGTTAAACACAGGAGACGTGTTACATAATTTCCAACGAATTGCAGCTGTGAATTTCGACTGAGCCAGTTATTGCTGCAATGCATAGTGGTAATGAGTAACTTTATATACACTTCCGATATCTTGCAAGCTTCTCCAGCAATGACGGGGTGAATGTTTAAAGAGAATAGCCCCCCCCCCCTCCTCTTCCAACAGATGCAGCCTCTGATAAGATTAAGATACCGGTATCTGGCCGATAAACATCACGTGCTGATTGCATGTGCAGGATACCTGCAGAAAGAGATCTCTTAATAATTAATGTGAGCTGAAGCGGAGGGGGGTGTTACCGAGCGGATCTCCCCCGCTAGGCTCACAGGGCCATGCACAGCGTCACACTACATTTCACCCTTAGAGGTGCAGCTGTTCCTGCGTGTTTATTTTGCATGGGAAGATTTCTTCACGGCACTGTACCGGCAGTGTACCATAGGATGTCTGAATTCACTGCTTTACTACTTCCCCGCTTACTGATGTATTTATTTTGATTCCCTCACCTGCGGTCTCTGTAACTCTCCCAACATGCCACATAGATTGTAAGCTCTCCGGGGCAGGGATTTCCTGTCCTATTGTCTTACATTGTTGCGCTTGTTGTATTATAACTCCCTTTACTGTTTTTTTGGTGTCTCTTTTGGAAAGCGCCGAATACGCTGTGGGCGCTATATTACGGTATATAAAGGCTTACATACATTCCTAAAAAATAATACGCCCGCAACCTGAAAAAATGGCGGCTGAGGTCCTCTTACTCAGAGCCACTACGCTTCGTCACACGGCGCCTTCACGTTCATCTTTAAAGGCCGATAACGGAGCGTTAACGCAGCATTTCTCCCGGATGCAGCACTGCGGTGACTGTACCGGCCGGACGTTAGTGATAATTAGATGCCAAAAAGGCGTTCCCCCAACAGCGCATGTACAAGCGGGCGCCAACTCCGGTGCTCCAGAGCTACCAACAGGTCAGGCTTTCAGGATATCCCTGCTTCAGCACAGGTGGCCCAGTTATAATGGAGTTGGCTACCCCTGGCATATCCACGAGAGTCCGTTAAGGTTAACGCAGGGACTTACCGTTACGTTAGTTAGGTCATTAGGATACTTGGCGCTACGTCCTGACACTGACCAAAGGCTTTTTGACGCTAGGCGAATGTTGATTAACTCAATCACGGCCGTTGTGTGCGCATTATAATGAGCTTTGAGAATACGCGTTAACCTCCGGGAAAATAACACGTTACTGACGCAGGTCACGGGAGGTCATGAGCCCTGATTTAGGGGAGCTGGCCCTTACGGACATTAGTCACCCTTCTGGGGGAAGAGTACGGCACGGCAGCTTTTTAGGATAAGATCCTTTGTAGCTTGCATGGAAAACGTCTCTAAGCTGCCGGGTGGGGGTCGGAGGGGGGCTTACTAATCGGCTTTAAAGGGTTAAAGGGCATCCCAGTGAGCTCAAGGTGACTATGATTTGCGGGCGCTGCACCATTAACTCCTCGCTGCCTGATGGGTATGCAACAATTGAACGTCTTATGCCGGCATTGTAATACTCACTGGGGAGCCCGGAGTGTAAGCGTCTTCTCTCGCGCGGGGGGGCCGCGCGGTCTGCGGCGCCGAACATCTCGGGGGGATTCTGACATTTCATATAAATATCCTCATATCGCGGCTCTCCACGTGTATTAGTGACGCAAAACCCCGCAATGACAGCGCAGGAGAGCGGCGTTTCCCCAGCAGGGAGAGGGTAACCCCTTCACCGCCACCGTCCTGGAGGTTGGGCTGGGATGGATTAACCTCTGTGGTGCTGGAAAGAGTGGAATATGATATTACTTACTGTTCCATTACATAGACAGGATTGAGCTCAGAAACTGAAAAGATTCCGGGTCTTGGAGAAAGTGCACACTTGTATGTGCAGAAGGAGTAGTGGGTGCATGGAGCAGGCTCACGGCAGAGGGTGCGTTGATTGAAGTGCCACATTACTACATTAGGGGTTATGTGTCTCATTTAAAGGGCATATAATGCTGTTAAAGGGACAGTCCCTCCTACGAGGAAAGTAAACAAAGTCCAGAAATCTGGTTAATAGGTTTAAATGTAGCTGACTGGCAAATAACAAAAAGTATTGACACTGACTGGCACTGAGAGTGGAGCAGGGGAACCTGGTTCAATTCCCGGTGTCGGCTCCTTGTGACCTTGGGCAAGTCACTTTATCTCCCTGTGCCTCAGGCACCAAATACATAGATTTTAAGCTCCACGGGGCAGGGACCTGTGCCTGCAAAATGTCTCTCTAAAGCGTTATGTAAAACTAGCAGCGCTATACAAGAAATTATTATTATTATTATTATTAAAGCGCCACGTAAAACTAGCAGCGCTGAACATGCTATTATTATTATTTTTTTTTAAAAAGTGAAAAAATGTAAGCAAAGGTTTTGGAGGGTTTTTACAATCTGTATCCAATGTCTTTTGGTGTTTGTCAGTCCCCAAAACTGCAGGTAAATTGGTTTATTTTTTTGCTCTGTTCGCAAAGTAATTACAATTACTGTAATTAGTCCAACAGATAAACAGAAATCGCTGATATCCTGGAAATCTGTGTTTACAGGGAAAACGGAAAAACGGAAAAACAAACAAATCTTTCACAAGGCAAAAAATAAGAGAAACCGCACTTTGCGGGGGATTAAAGTAGGGGCGAGTATACTGCCGAGTTGTATTTCAAAAAATAACTGATTTTGTTCTGCTACATTGGACTGTCGTTTAGTCCAGCGGGGCGCAAACTGGGGGGCGCGAGATTCCCTGGGGGGGGCGGCAGTTACAGAGGTCCCACGCTCTCCCCCAAGGCATTTAAATTAAATTTGGGGGACCGTGCGAGGCCTCTGCAACTAACTTACCTTGGCTTCCAGCGACGTGTCGTCATAGTAACCCGGCGTCAATTGACGCAGTGGGGTCACGTGACGTTGCGTTGCCATGGCATGACACCGGAGCCAAGAGATAAGGGGGGGGTGAGTAGGGGAGGAGAGCAGGCAGGGGGACGCAGGGAGAAAAGATTGCGTTAGTCCAGGGGAGCGCAAACTTTTCCTACTGCACCCCCCTGTTTAGCTTGCCCCAGTAAGGTCCTCCCAACCCCCCCCCCCCCCCCCACCTTACATCCGAGTTAAATGCCACGGGGAAGAGCGCGGGGCCTCTGCAACCGCCCGCGCCCCCTTAAACAAATCCTGCGCGCCCCCCACTTTGCGCACCGCTGAGTTATAGAGGATGTATTTATCAAGCTCCCAAACGGGCAGCTTTGCAATAACTTTTATTACATTGAACGAGTAAAAACAATTACGCTTTTTGCCAAATTGCCTTAAAACCAGAGACAATGTTTGCGTTCCCCACCTCAGTGACTGTGTCGCCTGCACAACCGGTCGCAGAGATAAGTGCAGGGCGGCTCAGCCGGAACGTACGGTATCCGATCAGGCTCATGGGAGGGTTATTCATTACACTGCAGTAGTGCCGATCAGGGCACATCGTGGTTCTCTCAGACTGTTCTGCGGTGTTCTGAGCTGTGGGACACAGTGTAACTGTTCCCACGCCCACGGAAAAGACCACGCCGCGTGTATTTTCAGTAACCCTGGTTTAGTGAATCTGGCCCTTTTGCGGCGGGCTCAATCTTCTTGCTGTAACCAGCAAAATGAGGCGTGTTTGTAAGGAGATGTTTGAGGCCTTACATGCTGCAAATATGAAATTGGCATGTTGCGTGTTTGTCTCACGTGTGAGCTGGCTAGTATGCGGCCTTAAATGTATTAAACCGTTACAGTATGTGGCTCATTTACATGTAACAAAGTCTCCCGACTGCAGGAGGAGAACCGGATTTATAAAAAGGGCACTGAGAATAATCGTATTTTATTCATAAATCTGCTGCGG
Organism: Ascaphus truei; assembly: GCA_036426205.1. NCBI lineage: Eukaryota > Metazoa > Chordata > Amphibia > Anura > Ascaphidae > Ascaphus > Ascaphus truei. The sequence continues at coordinate 79,666,814 of CM071573.1, forward strand.
TCTTTTGCATCATAAAAACTAACAGCCCCAAAGGTCAGAATAGTAAATACATAAACACACACACACACAAATATATATATACACACACACACACACACATATATATACACACAGCAACTGTAAATATTCCTGTATGTTCATTTGCATGTCTTAGACAGGTCTGCAACCCTGTCTTTCACCATTATCACCCAGCACACAGCACTTCCACTGCAGCAAGGGATTCTGGGAAATGACATGCAAATGAGCACACAGTGCCACCTTTTATCTCAAGCTCCTACTACAGAGCAACCCTTAAGCCAAATTGCTGTGTGCTGGGTGATAATGGTGAAAGGCAGGGTTGCAGACCTGTCTAAGACATGCAAATGAATATACAGTAATATTTACAGTTGCTGTATGCTTTAGTATGGAGGGTTTTTGTCACTTTTTTTACCCACCATAACCTTAAGTGTGGTATATACACACACATACATATGTACACACACATACATATATACACACACACATACATATATACACACATATATATATATATACACACACTCGCATTTTGACTGAATATCCCCATTGATGTTCAAGACCAGCCAACAGGTCAGGTTTTCAGGATATCCCTGCTTCAGCATAGGTAGCTCTATCAGTCCCCACTTCAGTGCAGGTGGCTCAATCAGTGGCTCAGTCTTTGACCTAGCCACCTTGTGCTGAAGCAGGGATATCCTGAAACCTGACCTGTTATCTCGAAGGACTGGAGTTGGGCTCCCCTGGATTGAAGCCCCAAGTGACCGCGGCAGGATTTGAACCCGCGGGCCTGACGTCCAGGCCTCCCGCTCCTGGACACGGCTGACCCTGTTCTTATTTCCCCTCCAGGTGGTGACGGTTTTCGCTCTGAGCATCGGTGCGCTGGTGATATACTTCATAGACTCGTCGAAGTGAGTATACTGTGTGTGCTTCCTGCGTCCCCCTTACTCAGTGCCGGGGACACTCGCCCTGTTCCCAGGCTGCGTCCGCCGGTTCCTATTTACAGTGCGGGTGAATTCATTTGTGAAGTGACTGTACCCGGAGTGTTAACATTGTAACCCTACATCGCTACAGCGTTCCCTTCCTCAGTATTGTACTCCGTGTCCCTGTAACCCAGGGGCGGGCATCTCCAGTCCTCAAGGGCCACCAATAGGTCAGGTTTTCAGGATATCCCTGCTTCAGCACAGGTTTCTCAGTCAACGACTGCACCTGTGAGGAAGCAGAGATGTCCTGAAAACTAGGCCTGTTGACGGCCCCTTGAGGACTGGAGTTGCCCACCCCTGTTGTAACCACAGATTGGAACCACAGTGCTAAGACAAACCAATTCTCTGTAACTGTAACTACATCACCAATACTACAGCAGCTGCCCTGTCACTGTATCTGAGATAACTTGTAACCACAGTGCTGACAATGCGATGACTTCCCTGCTACTGTAACCACAGTGTTAATACTGTGATCACTTCCCTGCTACTGTAACCACAGTGTTAATACTGTGATCACTTCCCTGCTACTGTAACCGCAGTGTTAATACTGTGATCACTTCCCTGCTACTGTAACCGCAGTGTTAATACTGTGATCTCTTCCCTGCTACTGTAACCGCAGTGTTAATACTGTGATCACTTCCCTGCTACTGTAACCGCAGTGTTAATACTGTGATCTCTTCCCTGCTACTGTAACCGCAGTGTTAATACTGTGATCTCTTCCCTGCTACTGTAACACAGTGTTAATACTGTGATCACTTCCCTGCTACTGTAACCGCAGTGTTAATACTGTGATCACTTCCCTGCTACTGTAACTGCAGTGTTAATACTGTGATCTCTTCCCTGCTACTGTAACCACAGTGCTGACAATGCGATAACTTCCCTGCTACTGTAACCACAGTGTTAATACTGTGATCTCTTCCCTGCTACTGTAACCGCAGTGTTAATACTGTGATCTCTTCCCTGCTACTGTAACCGCAGTGTTAATACTGTGATCTCTTCCCTGCTACTGTAACCACAGTGTTAATACTGTGATCTCTTCCCTGCTACTGTAACCACAGTGTTAATACTGTGATCTCTTCCCTGCTACTGTAACTACAGTGTTAATACTGTGATCTCTTCCCTGCTACTGTAACTACAGTGTTAATACTGTGATCTCTTCCCTGCTACTGTAACCGCAGTGTTAATACTGTGATCTCTTCCCTGCTACTGTAACCACAGTGTTAATACTGTGATCACTTCCCAGCTACTGTAACCGCAGTGTTAATACTGTGATCACTTCCCTGCTACTGTAACCACAGTGTTAATACTGTGATTTCTTCCCTGCTACTGTAACCACAGTGTTAATACTGTGATCTCTTCCCTGCTACTGTAACTCAGTGTTAATACTGTGATTTCTTCCCTGCTACTGTAACTCAGTGTTAATACTGTGATCACTTCCCTGCTACTGTAACCGCAGTGTTAATACTGTGATCACTTCCCAGCTACTGTAACCGCAGTGTTAATACTGTGATCACTTCCCTGCTACTGTAACCACAGTGTTAATACTGTGATCACTTCCCTGCTACTGTAACCACAGTGTTAATACTGTGATCTCTTCCCTGCTACTGTAACTCAGTGTTAATACTGTGATCTCTTCCCTGCTACTGTAACCACAGTGTTAATACTGTGATCACTTCCCTGCTACTGTAACAGCAGTGTTAATACTGTGATCATGTATAAAGCTGATGCAGACACCCACAATGTTAGCTCCTCCCCCCCCCCCCGATGAAGTGTGAAGCGTCACACGAAACGCGCGTTGGGGGCGTGACGTCACTAGTGGGCGTCCGTGAGCGGGATCCACCGTGGAGCTGAGCTGTCCCTCTTGGTTACTATTATAGCCTGATCAAGCACCAGCAGCACTAGATACACGGTTGTATACATTGTATTTGTCTGTCCTGGTGGTTTGCAGCGACTGATGCCGCTCGTGTCCCCTGATATACCACGCGATTTTGGCTGGAGTTCTCTGGTTTGCTCCTATATGGTGGATCCCGTATATACTTATGCTACCATCTGATGATTAGACTCATACTTAATTGCATACTGTATGTATACGCCCTGCTTGTTACATTGTGCTCCTTTTTGACTTTACCAACAGGGTTATTTAGCTGTTCAGTAGTCACATTGGGGATCTCACATTTTGATTTATCATTACGATTATTTTTAGTGTTTTTTCCCCTTATATTATTTGTGCTACCCTCACCCAACGCTCCCCTTACAGGGGCATTTTAATATACAATTGTTTTTTCCTCTTTTCCTGTTTTTCGGCGATATAATTATTTATTAAAGTTTTTTTATTTGAGTACTGTATATAGCTGGGGTAGGAGTGAGTACTGTATATAGCTGTGGTAGGAGTAAGTACAGTATAGCTGGGGTAGGAGTGAGTACTGTATATAGCTGGGGTAGTGGTGAGTACTGTATATAGCTGGGGTAGGAGTGAGTACTGTATATAGCTGGGGTAGGAGTGAGTACAGTATATAGCTGGGGTAGTGGTGAGTACTGTATATAGCTGGGGTAGGAGTGAGTACAGTATACAGTATAGCTGGGGTAGGAGTGAGTACTGTATATAGCTGGGGTAGGAGTGAGTACAGTATATAGCTGGGGTAGTGGTGAGTACAGTATATAGCTGGGGTACGAGTGAGTACAGTATATAGCTGGGGTAGGAGTGAGTACAGTAGGGCCGCTTGTTTAACACGTCCCCTGAATGAACGCAGGAAATCGATGCGAGTGTTTATTGTAACGAGCCGGCGTCCCCGGGGATGTCGGCGCCTGCGCAGTGCGAGACGGAGCGGGATGCATTAGTGCTGGGCAGGAGACACCGTTTAATTACACTGCAGCTATTTATGATGGGACAGAGCCATCCATTACCCTGAGGGCTTCATGGAGGGGGGCTGGGTTCCTGCCTGGGCAGGGGCATTTAGAGAGAGGAGTGGAGGGAAACCTGGGGAGGGAGAGGGAAGGAGAATAGATGTCTGCAACGCAGTGCTGAGCATACCAGCAGTGAAGGGGTTACTTAGATCTGGGGTGCTCAACTCCAGTCCTCAAGACCCCCCCCCCCCCCCGACAGGTCAAGTTTTCTGGATATCCCAGCTTCAGCACAGGTGGCTCAATCAGATGCTCAGTCGAAGCCACCTGTGCTGAAGCAGGGACTGATTGAGCCACCTGTGCTGAAGCTGGGAACTGATTGAGCCACTTGTGCTGAAGCAGGGCTATCCTAAAAACCTGACCTGTTGGGGGGGGGGGGGTTATTGAGGACTGGAGTTGAGCCCCCTGAATTTGATGATACAGAACAGTCAGCGCCACTATTCCCTCCTATCAGCGCCACTATTCCCTCCTATCAGCGCCACTATTCCCTCCTATCAGCGCCACTATTCCCTCCTATCAGCGCCACTATTCCCACCTATCAGTGCCACTCCTATCAGTGCCACTATTCCCTCCTATCAGTGCCACTATTCCCTCCTATCAGCGCCACTATGTTTTAGGAATAAATAATCAGAATAATTTGCACCAGGCAGATACAAATCATTTAATAACAGCCCAGGTTTATGAAATATGATCAGAGGGATTTAGTGACCGTGACAAGCGGCACCCGAATCAAAGTATTTCTCTCATAAGCTGCCAGATTCATTGTCACCTTCCTGCGCTTTCTTTTCATTTCAGTGAATGCATTTTTAGTGATTGTTGATACATACCTCACTGTGACCCTGTGATGTCAGAATGTGATGCACACCTCACTGTTTTGTGGTGACTGCAGGGATGTGGTTTTTGTGGTGACTGCAGGGCTGTGGTTTTTGTGGTGACTGCAGGGATGTGGTTTTTGTGGTGACTGCAGGGATGTGGTTTTTGCGGTGACTGCAGGGTTGTGGTTTTTGTGGTGACTGCAGGGCTGTGGTTTTTGCGGTGACTGCAGGGATGTGGTTTTTGTGGTGACTGCAGGGTTGTGGTTTTTGTGGTGACTGCAGGGATGTGGTTTTTGTGGTGACTGCAGGGTTGTGGTTTTTGTGGTGACTGCAGGGATGTGGTTTTTGTGGTGACTGCAGGGCTGTGGTTTTTGCGGTGACTGCAGGGATGTGGTTTTTGCGGTGACTGCAGGGCTGTGGTTTTTGCGGTGACTGCAGGGATGTGGTTTTTGTGGTGACTGCAGGGTTGTGGTTTTTGTGGTGACTGCAGGGTTGTGGTTTTTGTGGTGACTGCAGGGTTGTGGTTTTTGTGGTGACTGCAGGGATGTGGTTTTTGTGGTGACTGCAGGGATGGGGTTTTTGTGGTGACTGCAGGGTTGTGGTTTTTGTGGTGACTGCAGGGATGTGGTTTTTGTGGTGACTGCAGGGATGGGGTTTTTGTGGTGACTGCAGGGATGTGGTTTTTGTGGTGACTGCAGGGATGGGGTTTTTCTTCTTTTTTTCTTCTGGTGCCAGCCGTTGTCCTAGGAAGTGTGACCGTCTATGACCCATTCAGTTGTATGAGCCGTTAGGTGCCCTTCGGCCAGAAGGCAGAGCACCATTTAGTCATTATTGTCCTCTATGTCACCTTCCTAAAAAGCAGCCATCCTTGCTGATCATTTTGTTTTACATATATGAAACAAGGGGTCCCCCTGGGCTGAACCTCAGCACTCCGAGCTATTGGGGGACCCCTACCCCCCTCCCCCCCACTGCTTCCTGTGATATTTAATTTAGAAATTCCCTTAATGTCCATACAAAAAACCAACATGGCTCCTGCAGTCAGCCTCACTGGCGGCCACTGGGAAACTTGTGATGACACTGCAGCTTCTGATTGGTTGGCCTCTCTGCCATCTTCCTTTTTCCTTGCAAGTACTGGCAGGAAAGGTAAAGAAATAATAATAATATCTTGGCAGTTGGGGGTCCCATGAGTTTGAGAGCCACAGATCAGCCTCCAAAAGACCCCATTGGTTTGTCCGAGGTTCACAAGACACCTTTGGGGTGGGATTGCTACTTTAACCAAAGATGAAACGGTTGCTCTGACTCTTGTCGTCCCGCTTTAGGTGGAGAACTCAGGAGACCCGTGGGACAATTTCAAGAACAGCCAGGCTCTGACATACTGGGAATGTGTGTACCTGCTCATGGTGACCATGTCCACCGTCGGATACGGAGACGTTTATGCCAAGACCACCCTTGGGCGCCTCTTCATGGTCTTCTTCATCCTCGGCGGTTTGGTAAAAATCTTTTTGTTTGTAACATCTCCGCTTCTACAGCAGGGGCGGACAACTCTAGTCCTCAAGGTCCACCGACAGGTCAGGTTTTCAGCATATCCCTGCTTCAGCACAGGTGGTTCAATCAGAGGCTCAGTCGGAGACTGAGCCTCTGATTGAGCCACCTGTGCCGAAGCAGGGACTGATTGAGCCACCTGTGCTGAAGCAGGGACTGATTGAGCCACCTGTGCTGAAGCAGGGATATCCTGAAAACCTGATCTGTTAGTGGCCCTTGAGAGCTGGAGTTGGCCGCCCCTGCTCTAGAGGGACCTGCAGAACAGTGCGGCCGTCCTACAGTGTTTGGGGCTAGGAGCAGTGGTCGAAGTGCGATGATACTGGGGTGGCAGGAAGTACCACTACTTTTTGTTGTTGTTGAGTAAACTAGTGTAACTATTTTTTTTTACCTGCAGGGTCAGTCCCTCCTAGGACCAAACGGTACTGTTGGTAGTGACAGGTTTAAGGGGGTCACACCTGGGGGGTTTATTCCTTTTTCCAAAATCTGACACCTGTAAGTATTTATAAACCGTTTTGCAAAGTGAGTGTGTAAACGCAGAAAGCTGAGCCTTGGGAGGGGATCAGTTTCCCCTGCCTGCTCCTTTATTTCTCGTGTCCCTGGGTACTCGGCAAAGAGTTTGCACGACAAAGCCTCACTCCCCTTTTTATTGACTCTCAGATAAGGATTGGCTGGCCTAAGGGTATAGAAAACACTTGTTTGACCAACAGGCTCTGTCCAAAGGCCCATCAAAAATGAGGTTTGTAATTCATTCCCAGAAAAACACAATAAACCAAATCTTTGCTTTTACGTGGTTTAGATTAGTTTGAGGAAGCCAATTAGATTATTTAACTGTTTATAAAAGGTACTGTAGCTGCGTGAGATGCACTTTTCAAGTTCCCCTCTCCATTTATGAGCGATATGTATTAAAACGGGGCAATTTGCTCCAAAACACGGAGCAAACATCGGCATCCGCATCGACTTGCGCCAGCGACGTATGCATCTGCGTAATCCCGCTCCTGACTTTCCACGCAGGTCAGTTTGGGTCAGAGGTTAACGGCGCCTAAACCTGGTGGATTTATATAGCACCGAGAGAGGAAAACTGCAGCAGTTATAGACCCTTCTCATTGTAATATTGCGCTGGCTCTGCTCCCCTATCTCCTCCCATTGAGAGAGTGATACACTGACGCGCGAGTCACGCCGCGTTACGATGACGCCGTTAGCCTCCGTTTCGGAGCAATGCCCCAGTTGGCGACGCTTATTTCAGTACAATTTTAAGATGAAAAATGTTGCATCATGGGGGTTTTTTTTTTTTTTCAATTAAAGACTTTCCCAAATCTGAAACAGTACCACTGCTTTTACATTTGTAACTTTTTTTTTTAAGGCACTTCGACCACTGGGAGGTGAGCAATGCTCTGCGGGTTCTTTAAATGAAGGGAATAGCAACATATTAACCCCTTGTTGGCCGGGAGGGGAGTCTGCAACACGTTGCACAGCCAGCTGACAGCAAATGGTTTCTGCGGCAGTTCTTATATTTGGGGGGGGAGGCAGGGGAATTCTCCGTTTTACACCCAGAAAATGATCAGCCTCTTAGGAAGGGGTGGGCAATGCCAGTCCTCAAGGGCCACCAAAAGGCCAGGTTTTTCAGGATATCCCTGCTTCAGCACAGGTGGCTCAATCTGTCCCCGCTTCAGCACAGGTGGCTCAATCAGTGGCGCAGTCTTTGACTGAGCCACTGATTGAGCCGCTTGTGCTGAAGCAGGGATATCCTGAAAACCTGACCGGTTGGTGGACCTGAGGAAAGGAGTTGCCCACCTCTGCTCTTAGGTCTAATTTCTTGGATACTCATTACTTCTATACATTGCAGCGGGAGAGGGGTGATTGGGGCAGGCAGATTGCTGTTTCAACCCCTTCATTACAGGAGTGGGCCACCCCTAAATGGCTCTCTAGTTCAGCATGTAATGGGTTAAGCATTGGCACACTGGTATTTAACCCCGTACGGTTTCAGCTGCTGATATAAAAGCTCTTCCCGCGGGGAGCGATGCGTTGCTGGCCCCTCCCGCAGTGAAGGGGTTAAACCGATCCCGGGAACGGTTCTCGGGACGATGTTTCCACGGTTTCAGGCCCCTCCCTCTTTGCTTTTTTTCCCCTTTTTTGTCACCCCTGGTTCCCAATTATTCCAACAAACAATATGCGTTTAGCGCTGTGGCAAAGCGCAGGCGTCCGCGGCCTTCCCAATCCCAGGAGGCCAAGCTGCTGATCAATGCAGATATTGTTTAATGCATTTTGCAGGTCACCTTAAAGATGGCCGCCTCCACACTCGCACACCACACACACACACTTTTCTTTTTTACATGTGAAAAAAGATTAACCCCTTTAGTGCCAGAGTGACCAGCGATGTGGATCCTCTCTGGGTTAACGTAACTGCACTGAGTCCTGACCACATCTCAAGGGTCATTTTTTTACTGGAGCAAGTACCCAGGTATCACGTTTTGACTCCCGGGGTAATGAGGCATCTTTGGCTGGGATACTGTCAGATAAACACCTTCACTCCCGTGGCAATTACCAGCCAGCTGGGGCACTGAAGGGGTTAATTTTCTCCATCTTCTGTGAACCAATATAATCTGATGTTAGATACAGCCACACAGCCACACTGCCACACTGCCACACTGCCACACTGCCACACTGCCACACTGCCACACTGCCACACTGCCACACTGCCACACTGCCACACTATTACCCTGTTACCTCTCCAGCTGCAGCCTTTGCAAACAGCCGCTTAAAACATAAGTGTTTGTTGGACAAAACATGGCTCTACATTTATGTGTATTATTTTTTAGCTGTAGTTGTATATCCCGCCCCTCTCCCTGTTGTGTGACCCTACGGACAGCATCACCTTTTTTCCGCAAACTTTTTTGTCTACTTGGTTTTTTTTTCTTCGTTTTTAAATGTTTTTTTCCCCCCAAGATTCACAAGTAAGATTTAGGGGACGCTCCCCTATGTAGCAGTCCCCATGTGACCTTCCCTCTTTAGAATATTTTTTCTATTGCTACTATATATATATATATATATATATATATATATATATATATATTTATAATACATATTTTTTTTTATTGATGAATTACTCACTATCCGAATATTCCACATCTCTTCCTAAATATAGTTTTTTTTTCTGAAAAATGAAGGACCACACACACACACACACACACACCACACCCACACACAACCACACACCCACACCACACACCACACACAACACCACACACCACACACACACACACACACACACACACACACACACACACACATGTCTGTGATGCAAAATGTTGTCTCGTGTGTGTGTGTATGATCAGTTGTAGTGGGATGTAAAAGTGTGTGTGTGTGTGTGTGTGTGTGTGTGTGTGTGTGTAAATGTGTGATCTGTTGTATGGTGGTGTGCAAGTGTCTGAGTGGTTGTAGTGTTGTGTATAAGTATGTGTGGTTGGGTGTATTGTTATGTATGTATGTGTGGTCGTTGTAGTGTTGTGTATAAGTATGTGTGATCGGTTGTATTTGTTGTGTATATGTATGTGTGATCGGTTGTATTGTTGTTTATAAGTATGTGTGGTCGGTTGTATTGTTGTGTATAAGTATGTGTGGTCGGTTGTAGTGTTGTGTATAAGTATGTGTGGTCTGTTGTAGTGTGATATATTGTGTGATGTAGTGTTTTTGTCCTGTTAGAGAACCTATCACTATATTATATAACACCGGGGTTAGGTTACATTGTACATAACACTGGGGTTAGGTTACATTGTATATAACACTGGGGTTAGGTTACATTGTATGTAACACTGGGGTTAGGTTA